>JAMKCH010040757.1:0-25280 GCA_023653785.1 Ophioderma brevispina | reverse complement strand
TGATCTTGGCCCCCCCCTTAAATTTAATCGATCTGGACAGCTTTACGCTTGCCTTAGGTCTTTACAAGTGCAGTCGGACTTCGAGACACTACTTTACATATCAAGTGCCATCATCAGAGGGTGTTTTTGAATCACTCCCATAGCTTGCAATGTCCTATACTGCACTGTACTACACACATTCAGTAACTTAGGGATAAAAGTGTTTTAAAAGTTTAGACCACAAATAATTCATAATCATGGCTAAAAAATTCCCTAAGTACAATGCTTTGGTGGGCTAAAATGAGGAGTAAATCAGGATTTTTATGTTTTTAAGACACTTATCAGTGATTTTCTAAAGAGGTCAAAATATTTGAAATTTGCAGGAAATCATAAATTTGAAGGATAAGTCCTGTATAGAATTATCATAAGGTACTTTTTCCAAGTGAAGAATTGCAGAAAAGGAAGAAAACGGCGGTCTTCAAAATGAGACTCTCCATTCAAAATTTCGGTCAGTAGAACTAAAAGGTCCAGATTTTTTGGTGGCTAGATTAGGTTGCTTCTGGTCTTATCATTTGCGGGGATGTTAGGGTACCCGTACTTATGTAAAAATCGATTTTTGATTATTTTTTCGATTTTTATGATTTAGCAAATCACTGATATGCCTTTAAAATAGGATTTGTATTGGATCACATACCCTTTGAGGTATTAAGATTTCCCAAAACTGTGCATTGTGGGATGACCAAAACACCCTCTGGTCTATCATCAAATTTTTCTGCAACGCAGGCCTCCCACATTACACTCTCTCGGTCCCTCTATCGGTCAACTGCTCCAGTTGACGGATAGTTTCTCAAACCTGCATGGAATTTTTCATTACACAAAGAAAATTTGGGATGTCATTGTTTCAACCTACGTTTTAAAGCTTTCGGACGCACCATATTTCTCACCACTGACTCAAGTCAAATAGCTCCTTTCTTGGGACAATGCGCAACGTATGTTTCGGGTACCGCAACCCGGGTGTATCCCCCCATAGGGCGACAATTGGGTTGCGGAAAATATGGCAGGCCAGCGACAAAACTTATGTACATTCCGGAGGCACTAATGCATGCATACTGTTTGGTCCACTATGCCCAATTGAGCAATCTCCATTTATGTTACTACGGCCACTTTTCAGGGGTTTACTATCAATGCGATTACTCACGTTTGACGGAAAAATCGGCAATTTTTCGTCGGCTTCTATCCAGGATTCTATTGCGCAGCGGCCATGTGTTGTCCATCTTCGAGGGTAATAATCTGAAACAACCTCTATGGCCACTGACCTGTACATGACCTTCGGCTGCGCCGCACCGCCGTCCCCATGTGGCAGTTTTCATGTTCGTTCATCGCGCTCTGTTAGGAGCTTACGTGATTGCGATTATTGCAGACTACAAGAATGGACAGCATGAATCTGTCACCAAGCCAACTCCCTGTGCTAAGACAATGACATCACAGCTTTAGCAGTCTAGTTTAGAAGTGTAAAAATCTTCTGTACACGAGACGCCAGTGAATTTTACAGTAAAAGAATTTTCAGTAATAGTGTTGTTAAGATTTAAAAGGATTTAGAAAGATTTGTGTACTCTAATTGTTCAAATTTCTGTTTTGGAAAAAAAAATTGTAATTCCAATTGCGGCACCTGCCCAAATCGCAACTTCGTTGTTCCAACGATGCCTGGATGCTAATTTTAACTCTGCACAGCAACACAATAGATTTGCATATGCTCAACATTCAAATGCAAATTTTTGACCGCGCGTTTCCCGGATGGAAACCCGAAAAAGCACTACAACCACATTGATCAACGTGAGACTGCAGCGAGGGCCAGTCCAGTAACTGAGTAAGTATTTCATTGCAATGTTCGGCATGTTACCCTATTACAGGGAACCTTTTCCGTCGTTTTTTTGACATGGCGTCGGCACGACGTAAAGGCCATAATGCATTGAAAAGCCGTATCATCGCACCGTATTAAGTATGGAATTGGTCGACGCAGTGCTGCATCGGAAGTCAATTTACACTAAGAAAAAAACCCTAATGGCCGCAGTATTTAAATTATCATGCACCTACTTGTACTTGTTTATTTATCTCCTGCAATTCTGTTTCTTCGATGCAATAAATATTAAGTACCGATTTGTAACAATATTCTTGTCGGGATCGTGCTTACACGATTGACTATGTAATGTCCGTCATACTAGAAATGAGGGTGGATTCGTCAAATGTGAAATGCAACAGAATTGAATGACTCTCTGACATGCCGAAATTTCATATGACTCCGGTGTACTAAATGTTACCCTAACAATTCGACGTAGTTACTATTCATAGAACTGCTACTGTGGCTTTACTGTCGCTGCGGACGTTTTTAGGAAACTGTAAGTATTTCTTTCTAAAAAGAATTTTGAAGAGCACATAAGTTTGGTCCCATTGTTCCCGTTCAGAAATATCGGCTTCGTGAAGGGTACTTGTTCACCACTACGCAACGGACTTTAGACACTGAACGTTGAACAGATAAATTTCGGGATAATTTAGTAATTCTGCCCCACTGAAAAATTCGACACCTTTAAATGCGGTTTTATTCCGTTACGTTTCCGAATTCGTAGTCTGTGGCAGAATACTAAATCTTTCCACGATTTCCTGCCAGAAATTCTGGGACACCTTCCTTCTCTAAAGTATAAAATACCTCGCTCTGTTAGTGTTAGTGTCACTGACACTGACATGCTGTGTGCTGGTCGATGATTTTTTTTTTTAAAAATATTGAAAAGAAAAAGACTTCAAAATTCAAAGTTCACCGCTATCATGATATTCTAAAGTATATTGCAGATTACCTGGCCCTCATAGTTCATCAGTAGCAGTAGGTCCTATGTAGCATTTTTAATCCCGATTAATCATTGACATTGCATTTACTAGTGGACCCGACAATTTTCACCGTTGAGGGCAAATAATGTAACATGGAAATACCGTCAATGAGTATAGTTTGCACACCCACAACTGTCTTTTACATAGGGAGAAATTTTTCCACTCGATTTTTGAAAGATAGAGAGTACTATGACTTACATCAATCATATGCGCGCCTCCTTTGAAGTCTCTTCAAAACGAGCACGTTTTTATCAATACCAAGTCGGTGCTGATTTGGGCGTATTTTGATTTCCAAAACTCGGTTTGTGCTTCAATTTTTGTTCAGACTTTGACCTCCCGTCTCGTCTTTTCAATAGAATTTCAATGAATAAATCATGTAATAATCACCGCCGTACGCGGCACTGCAAGTTTAATTATATGCATGGCCCGAGGGACAGAGACGTAAGCTAAATTAAAAAGTAGTTCTGGACAGGTAACCAGTGGTGGCCTTGACACGTAGCATGCAGGGTTACTTGACAGAAAATCCAAGATTGTTTTCGGTACAAATGTTATAAGCCGTCTTCTCTGTTAGAATAATTCGCGTCACGGACAGAACAATCGCTGCTTCAATATGCTTTTTCGTTTTCTTTATAGAGTTGTTTATTGAGTTTTTGATATTCAATCTGGGCTACTTGTAGCCCAAGTTCCTACGTAAAGTAAACTCGGCTCCTGTAATACCGTTTCTCAAATACTATTTAAAATTAAATAATGTTTTCATGTGGTTATATAAGGGTAAGGGCTGCTTGGTGCCGGCCTGAAAATTTTGACGGTAATGGAAAAAGGCCCTATGGAAATATATCATTCTAGTTGACTTAACCTATCATATATAAATTAATATTTTCCCAATTATATATATATATAGAGAGGAGGAGAGAGAGTAAACATTCACGTAAAAGTTTTTGTGAACATTGCATAATAGTTGACAAATTTTACCTCCGAAAAATATTATTGTAATAGGTATATAAGGTGAGGCTGCGTAGGTTGAAGTATTACAAGTATGGAAAGTCAACGTTAGGCTAAACCAATGGAATCAACCACATTATTTCATTTCTCACACTTTTTAAAATCGGGAATCACAGAGGTAACAAAACACATCTGTGTTTTGGGGAATTTCCCCTCACATCGCCGTTTTGAAACACTGTTAAACTTACTGACAATTGATTATCGCCAGTATCTTAATTTCTAAGTTTTTAACCTCGCTTTTGGTTGCCGTTTGATGCAACCGTCCGAACAATTGAAAGGGCATGTGTAGCACTTCAAGCAGCGAACGAGATTCGAATGGAAAAGTGCAATCACGCAGAGAAGACGTCTTCTCTGGTATGGTAATACGGCGGCCCTGCAAAATTTCCCACGTTGTAGTCCCGGGTTTAGTCTGTGTTTACAGGCTTTGCAAAAGAAACATTGAAACTGAGTACGTTGTGAGGCCCTGGTTGGTGATAACTATATAGCATTCAGGTAGTTCCGAAAAACAAAAACCTCCGCAAAACAAATGGATTCTATGGCATATGATGTTTTTGCAACAGATATCATTTTTGTTTTGTTTAGAGCTTGTTAAGAGAGCAATCCCTTAACTGGGTCTCCACCTATGAACCCATTGGAGACAATTTGAACGTTTTCTTTTGGTAGTATTGGCTTTGGCATGACGCACGCCAGACATTTAAGTTCCCACTCTGCGCTGTGGGTGGCTAATTTAATATGCCGCATGTCATCAACACTCGTACTTTCGACCCATCTTAATCTTTGTACATGCCCAACGCGGTCGAACCTGTACGAAAAATATAATCCCACAACATTCGATTTCTTTGTTGTAATAAGTTGAAGTGTTGAGGCCTCCAAAATTTAAAGTGGGCATAAAAAAGCCATCGGCCTACGTCGATAATTTAAGATAATTGGAAATAACGAACCTATCACAGACATTGGTTAATTTTCCGGGGTTTAATGTATACTGGCCTTCAAAACAAGCTACTGACCGTGCGCGTAGGGGAAATATTTGGCCAACTAAACACTGGTGAGCATTATTGTACCCCTCTAGGCCTATTGGCATTGTCTGCCCAGGTAGACTCTTTCTGTTGTAGGTTACGTACTGCTATGCAAGGTTTAGTGAGTATGTGAGTAAGAGCCAATGCACATGCATCGCATGACGCTCTTGTTTAATATTTAAATTTGAGAAAAGTTGCAGGGGAATTTCCCGAAGAAATGATAAACCAGTTTACGCTACTTTTTAGCAATGCAAAAGCGGAGATTTAAGAAATGGTAAAAGCTTGAAAACTTACTTAAGTTGTGAAATTCAACACAATGTGGGCAAGTCATCTTGGATTTTTAACATTTTGGTTGAGTGTAACTTGGGGAAAATGAAATCGGAGTAATATTTCGTGCAATTTTTTCTACGTCCATCTGGCACGCGTTTAGCTCAAGCAAAATGTATTTAGCATCCTAAACTGCAAAAGAGCGTCCTGGAAACCATAACGCAACTCAATGCGACCACTGGAATGGCCAATGTATAAACTTTAGTACATACATGGGGGTACTTATAGGACTATATCCCGATGAAAATTAATTCACAAACTGACCAACTTAATCAGTGCATGTATACACACCACCAATGATTTTTTTTTCGGCATCGCTTGGCAGCCCGGGCTGGCCGGTACACTGGATTACTTTTCCCATCGTGCGCAAGTGTCGGTTTTAAGTGCGGCGCAATACGTACTGCGCATGTGAAGGGAATTCACAATCGAATTCCTCCGCATTTACCGGAAATTTGTAACCAGTTTTTAACACATGGGTTTGATGTTATCTTACCAAATTTGATACCTTTCTCTGGAATGGAAAATCGTATGGGTTTCAGATCAACAACAGGATTTTAAAGGTAAGTTTTTGCTCTACATAATTGGGGTTATTTTTTATTTAATTTGGGAAAAAATATATTCTATTTATAGATCACTAGCATTGCATTATTTGCAACATTGGCTCTGTTGGTCTGGCGATGAATTCGTCTACCTTTTCTAAGGCTAACTTGATATAACACCACCCCGATCTTGACCTTTATGAACACTTTACAACTATATTTTCTACTTGAATTTGTTCTACACTTTTACATACTCTTGCTCGTCTCAAACTGCTGGCAAGTCTGTGTTTTCAGCTTCACTAACCGGTGCAGGATCTTCCGTCAATACACCTTCACGTAAATCTCCCTCAGCAGCGGCCATTCTTCTTTGGTATTCTATTTTGATTTGAGCGTTCCCTTTTTCGCATTAGAACCAAGAGCTGTCTCATGAGTGGGATCATGTTTCGTTTTTTGTGACTATATCGATAAAACTTTTTTTTTCTCAATTTGATAAACTCAGTTGACTCGGCGATTACATTTTTTTATTACTATGAAATTTTCCATCCAAGCGAAAATATAGTTTTCGAAAAAACATGTGTTTTAATTGAATTTGAAATTTTGAGAAATGTGAAAAATGTGCAAATGTCCGATTTAAGATGTTTAAACTTTTTTTTTAAATATTGTTTTTCTATTAACTCGGGGTTTTTTTAAACGTTCTCATTTGATAAACTATGTTTTCGGTGGTTTACTTTGAATCAACATACTTTATCCATAAACAAAGGTGTAGATGCAATGAAAAAGCTGTTTTAAAAAAGTGTTTTTCAATAAAATCATTTCATCCAAAAATAGTGCTTTTCGATAAGCCTGTGTACAAATGATTTTTTCTCAGTTTGATAAACTCAGTTTTAGATCAGTATTCACATGTTCAACCAAAAACATATGTTTTCGGAAAAAGTGGTTTTTCGATAAACCCTGTATCAAAAACTGGGTTTTATCAGTGATATTTTTTTATTTTGACTCTGCTTTTTAAATATTTGTTTTGCGATAAACTCACAGTTTTAAGGTGTTGGCATCATGATTAAATGGCACGTCGAATTTTCTTTAAATTGATATAGAGTATATTCCATTTGCGCTGATAACAAATCTGAAATCAAAAATAGGGCTTACCATATTCGTTTTTGAGAAAAAGAGTTTTCCAAAAAGGTACATTTGTGGCTCAAAATTTTACCTTAGTTCCACGCACCTATGGGAAAAAATGCGATGCCCGATACTAACTTGCCCCAAAAATATAACAAAGGGGCCGTACGTGTTTCTGATTTTCACAATATGTTTAGGTCTAGTTGCATCTTGAGAAAAAACCGAAATAAAACAGGGTGCACCATATTAGTTTTCCTTCCTAAAACCGCCGAAACGGTCTTTTTAGAGGGGAATTTTGATGGAAATTTCCCGTCTTTCACTTAGAGGCGCTGCGTCTCGCGTTATTTTACGCCTATATGTCACGCAGCAAAACAAATATTGGGTGCGTGAAAGGTAAGGGAGAGACGCGTAATTAACCAGGCGCGCGTTTCTTAGAAAGTCCTATCAACGTGAATGAACATAACGACGAATGGTGATATTTGCAACAATCATCAATACCTATACGTCTAGTTTAAAATGTTTAAATTGGAAAATAAGCCAGACATTAAATGTCCGATTTCCCCCATATTTTTCCACCTGATGAAAAAAAAAAAACTACAACCAAACACCGTTCAGAAAGGCCATCTGCAGTATAACAATTAATGATCTAAAGGGCAAGTCATCATCCTCTCTATTGGTGCCCACTATCGAAAAGCAGGTTCTAGCCAGATGGTTACCGAATTCGAGATATATAGGCATAATTATTCAATCTTGCATATGAACTCAAAAGCATGACTCGTTTACTTTATTTTTAACTTTTTAGAGCGAAATCATTGTCTTTAATTACTGGTAATTTCATTGTCTTGTCCTCTCTATTTCTAGATTTAAAATGAGGACAATCTGATTTTAGATTAAAATTGTTTATTAGATTTATATTACATTGATTATTTAAAATTTTAATCTAACGGATTTGTCCTTGATGTATTCCCCATTAGGTTAATTTTAATCTACAAATTAGAGAGTCCAGAAACCGCACCTGTGTCCTGGGGGTTGGTCTGGGAGACACACCCATAAAAAGGTTATTTTTACAAAAACACTTTTTAAACAAAAAACCCGGCTCGAGCACAAATCTATCCTGTTGGGATACACCAATTAAGTTTCTTGCAGAGGCACGCCGACTTTTTTTTACTGAAAGTCAATGTTAATGACACAGTCAGGTATGAATTTATTTTTTTTCATTATTGGGGTTTATTCACTTGACATTCACAAAGACTCACTCACTCCTCACTCACTCAGTATCCCTCGATCTTCTGATCGACGGAGTTATAACCTTGTAGCTTTGAATTTCTATAAGAAAGAAACTTGGCCTCTGGTATTCCGATTCCGAGATACCCGCCAGCCTGTGAATGTGTACTACAATGCCGAAGTACTTCCACGCATTTTTTTAAAAGCCTGTACGCAGAGTTCTACGCGAATTATGACGCGTTTTATAAATCGCGTAACGCAGAGAAAAAACGCTCATGAATATCTGCGTCGCTAAACTCGCAACGAATGGACGCTCGCTCATATCCGAGTTTATTAAAGTCCGCTTGCGCGTACTCCTTAGAAACCAATCAATATGCCAACACCTTAAAAAAACATGTTTATCCGCCGATTAAACAGTGGATTTTTGCTTTTTGATAAACTTAATTTAACGAAAAAAACAAAATGTTTTTCATTCAACGAAAACGGTATTTTGTACGAATAACTCATGTTTATCTATCGATCGAAAACACTGTTTTTCGAGTGAAAAACAACTTTATTATAGAAAAAACAATTTATCAAGAGAGAAAATCAGGTTGTTTTCTCATTATCACAACAAACTGTTTTTCGAACAAAGTCTATTTTTCAATGGTACACCGAGTCTTTGAAGAACCGTATTTTTCGATAAACCCATGGAATAAAGTTACAAACCCCTCAGTTAATCAGAGATAAAATATACTTTTTTGGAAAAAAATATATATATTTTTCGATGAACAGTGTATCAGTAGATAAACAGTGTTTTTCGGCAAATTCGACGTGGTGAGATTAGTTTTTCAAGCGAAAACACAGTATAATAAACATTGTTTTTCGGCGAAAAACATCGTTTATCGCGAAATATTGATTGATTGATTGATTGATATCTCAGTGACTTCTAGTTTATTATAGGCCTACCCCTGATCTCTCTTTATAGCTCAGTGTAAAACCATTTGAAAATAAGGCTTGTATACGAAATAGGCCCGTCTTTTGTCAAAATTTCAAGAAAACAACGACAACAAACACGATCGATTAACCCTCGTCCACCTGAGCCCTTTGTGTCAAAACTCCGGGGGGGGGGGTACCACCCCTTGTGATTTTCGTTACTAAACATCCGATTCCTATAAATTTGGTACCGCAGGATAGCCAATAGAGATATACTCCATTGGTATCAAAATAAGTACCAACATCCCCATTCTGAAGTCACAATGACGTCATAAGTTGAGGAAAGTATGATAAAACTGGATATAGGGTGGAAAATTGATATTTTGCAATAATTTTACTGACTCAAACACATTATTATAGCACTAAAATACTCTGAATATATAAAACTAGTCATTTCCCATTAAGTAGAGCCAAACCCCGCGTGAGAAACGGATATTCCTAACTTTTTTTGGTAGAAAAATAAATTTCCCCTATTCCACACTGTGCACTGTATGGACATGCGAACTTTATGACGTCATTCTGACGTAATTCTAGGCATGTCGCAGGCATTTGGTATCAATGGAAAGAGGATGACCATGGCTATCTACTGGTAGCAAAATCAGGTGTCTGTGATATTCCTGTGTCGTACTAGGCATGTTGGTACTTCTCTCCCTAAAAGGGGGTGGTTGCCACCACTCCCATCCATCACTTTGGGATCACCCCAGAGGGTGTTTTGAATCAATCCCATGAATGCATTGCAATGTGCCTATACTGTACTGTACTAAACACATGTCAGTACTTATACTTTATAGGGATAAAAAGTGTCCAAAAGTTCAAGAACCACATGATCATGCGAAAAATTCCCTAGTGTATAGGCTAAAATGAGCATAAAATCAGATTTTTTATGTGTTAAGAATACGATTTTTGTGAGATCGTTCACATGACCCTATTCAGGTGAAATTTCCCAAAACTGGTGCATTGTGGGATTTTGGATGAAAAGGAACGGAAAGTGTCAATGACAATTACATTAAATAATTTGGCACCAAAAGAGGGGTCTTAGCAAGCCGGGGGAAACCTGAAAGTGGTGGTAACCCCTTCAGTAGACGAGGGTTAATATAATTGAGCAGGCCCATATAGCTACCCCCCCCATGTCAGCCCCCCCCCCCCCCCCAAAAAAAAAGTACCCCCAAAGTGATAAAAATCAGTTTCGGTGATACTTTTATCATACCTTTGGATTTTTCAAGAAAATTTCACTTTTCGTTATAGACTGAAGTTCACTATAATTCCATTATAGAGTGGTCACCTACCCCGGTCATTGTCGAATTCCAGGCAGTGGGGTCCAATTGACAGATTAAACAATCGTCATGATCATGTGGTGAAAAAGGTGAGGTTCTGACCCTATAGCCCCCTTCCCAGTGTCCGCCTGCTTCCTACTCGCGACCCCCCGTCCGATTACAACATTTGGCGTAGGAAGGATATTTGACCAACAATCATCACTAATAGACGGTCTAGTTTCAAATGTTTAGAATTGGAAATAAGCCCCAGAAATTAAAATTTGCAGAGATTTCCACCCATATTTCCACCTGATGAAAAAAAAACTGCCAGCGAACACACCTTCAGAAAGGCAATCTGCAATATAACAAGTAATGATTAAAGGGCAAGTCATCATCTCTCTATTGTGCCCATCGAAAAGCAGGTCTAGCAGATGTTACGAAGTAGAGATATATAGGCATAATTATTCAATATTGCATATGAAACTCAAAAAGCATCGACTCGTTTGACTTATTTACTTTTTAGAGGAAATAATTGTCTTTTAATTAAATGGGAATTTCATTTGTCTTGTTCTCGATAGTTCTTAGATTAAAATGGAGGACAAATCTGAATTAGATTAAATTGTTATTAGATTATATTACATTGAATTTTATTGAATAATCTACCTTGGATTGTCACTGATAGTAACACTTAGGTTATTTTAATCTAAGAAATTAGAGAGTCCAGGCAACCCCAAAAACTGTTGTCCAGTGGTGGTTGGGAGACACACCCATAAAGGTTTATGTGATAATGTTTTAAACAAAAAACCGGGGCTCGAGCACCAAATATCTCCGGTTGGATACACCAAATGAATTTCTTGCAAGAAGGCAAGCAAGACGTTTTTTTACTGAAAGCAGATATTAATGACCACAGTAGGTTATGATTATTTTTTTCATGATTGGTTTATTCACTTGACATTCACAAAAGGACTCACTCACTCACTCACTCACTCCAGTACTCCCATCGATCTCTGATACGATCGGAGTTATAACTTGTAGCTTTGAATTTCTAGAGAAAGAACACGGCCTTCTGGTTTCGATTCCGAGATACCGCCATTACTGTGAATGTTGAGACTACTTGCAAGAAGGTAACTCCCGCCCTTTTTTATAAAAAAAAGCCTTGTAGTGCGAGTTCCTAAGCGGATATTATGACGCGTTATAAAATTCGCGTAAACGCAGAGGAAAAAAAAAAAACGCTCATGAATATCTGCGCCGCTAAACGCGCAAACGAATGGGACGCTCGCTCAGCTAAGTACTTATTGCAGTTGACTAAAATCGGCTTGCGCGTACTCCTTAGAAACCAAAATCTAATGCCCAACACCTTAAAAAAACATGGACTTATCCGTCGATAAACAGTGTTTTCGCTTTGAAAACTTAATTTAACGAAAACATCGTTTTCACCCGATAAACGGTATTTTTTAAGATAACAGTTTATCTTCGATACGAAAACATGTTCGAGTGAAAAAACACAAACTTTATTAGAGAAAAACAATTTTAAGAGAGAAACAGCAGGTTGTATCAATATCAGCAAACACTTTTTTCGAAAAAGTCTATTTTTCAATGGTAAACCGAGTATTTTTGAAGAACAGTCTTTTCGATAAACCCATGGATAAAGATAAACCTCAGTTAATCAGAGATAAATATACTTTTTGGAAAAAAATAGTATATTTTCGATAGAACAGTGTAGCAGTAGATAAACAGTGTTTGTCGGCAAATTCGACGTGTGGTGAGATTAGGTTCAAGCGAAAAAACAGATATAATAAACATGGTTTTCGGCGAAAAAACCATCGTTATCGCGACATATTATTGATGATTTGATATCTCAGTGACTTCTGTTTATTATAGGCCTACCCTGATCTCTCTTATAGCTCAGGTAAAAACATGAAATAAGGCTGATACGAAATAGGCAGTCTTTTGTCAAAATTTCAAGAAAACAACGGACAACAAACACGATCCGATTAACCCTCGTCCACCTGAGGCCCTTTGGGCCAAAAATCGGGGGGGGGGGTTACCACCCTTGTGATTCGTTACTAAACCATCGATTCCTATAATTTGGTACCACAGGATAGCCAATAGAGATATACTCCATGGTATCAAAATACGTGCCAACCTCCCCATTCTGACGTCACAAATGACGTCATAAGTTGAGAAAGTATGATTAAAAAACTGGAGATAGGGTGAAATTTTTTTGCAATCATTTACTGACTCAAACACATTATTATAGCACTAAAAAACTCTGAATATATCAAACTAGTCATTTCATTAAGAGAGCCAAACCCCGCGTGAGAAAACGGATATTCCTAAACTTTTTTGGCAGAAAAAATAAATTTCCACTATTCCACACTGTGCACTTCTGGGAAATCATTGCGAACTTACATGACGTCATTCTGGACGTAACTTAGCATTGTCGGCAGCATTTTTGTTATCAAGGGAAGGAAAGAGGATGACCATGGTTATCTACTGGTTTAGCAAAATTAAGGGTCTGTGATATTCCTGTGTCGTACTAGGCATGTGGTAGTCTTCTCCCTAAAAAGGGGGTGGTTGCACCACTCCATCCATCACTTTGGGATCACCCCAGAGGGGTTTGAAGTCAATCCATGAATGATTGCATGTGCCTTATACTGTATTCCTAAAACACAGGTCAGTACTTACGTATAGGGATTAAAAGGTCCAAAAGTGCAAGAACACATATGATCATGCGAAAAGCCCTAGCGTGCTAAAATGAGCATCAATCAGATTGTTTATTGTGTTAAGAATAGGATTTTGTGGAGATCGTTCACATGACCCTATCAGGTGTAAAGTTCCCAAAACTGGTTTGCATTGTGGGATTTTGGATGAAAAGGAAACGGAAAGGGTCAATGACCAATTCATTAACATAATTTGCACCAACAGAGGGTGGTTTTAGCAGCCGGGGACGCGGGGAAACCTGAAAGTGGTGGTAACCCCTTCGTAGACGAGGGTAATATAATTGAGCAGGCCCAT
Source organism: Ophioderma brevispina (assembly GCA_023653785.1). NCBI lineage: Eukaryota > Metazoa > Echinodermata > Ophiuroidea > Amphilepidida > Ophiodermatidae > Ophioderma > Ophioderma brevispina. The sequence continues at coordinate 11,951 of JAMKCH010040757.1, read as the reverse complement.
ATAGCTACCCCCCCCCCCCCAAATTGTCAGCCCCCCACCCCCAAATAAAAAAAAGTACCCAAAGTGATAAAAATCAGTTTCGGTTGTGAGAATTTTTCATACCTTGGATTTTTTCCAGAAAAATTCACTTCTCGTATAGACTGAAATACTATAATTCAATTATAGAGTGGTCACCTACCCCGGTCATTGTCGAATTCCAGGCAGTGGGGTCCAATTGACAGATATTAAACAAATCGTCATGATCATTGGGTTGAAAAAAGGTGAGGTTTCTGACCCTATATCACCCTTCCAGGGTCGCCTGTTCATACATCGCGGAACCCCACGTCGATTACAAACATTTCGTAGGGAAGGGCCATTCACCAATCTAATTCCAAACTTCATTTGAGCCGACATACATTTTAATGCAGGGGCTAGAATCGGCGCGAATCCTGAGAAGCATTATACGTAAAGATCTCGAAACTGATTGCGTGAATCAATGTTGATTCTAGTAAACTTCAGACGCTAACACAGTAACGAATTAGATGATTTCCCGCCCAAAAAATTGTTTTTGAGAATCAAGACTGAGTTGCAAACAGCGACGAAATTCTACCCCGTAAATGTGAGCAGAGTGAGTGTGTGTATAATACATACCCCAACTTGAAGAGTATTACGTACAAAATATTTCCAGTAAACAAGCACTTGCTCGAATCAATGGGAAAGAAGTCATCAAAATAAAAAGAGCTAAAATACAAGGTTTCAAGAAGAAACCCAAAATTCAGGTTTGATGGTGTGAATGGCATGGGGGTCGAGGATCGAGTGTGCCCTTTAAAGATTGGGACATTCAATCTTTTAGCAGGTGATTTTTTCACTCCTTTATATAATAGAAAACTAAACGTATTATTGCAGTCAGCGGGAAATTTACTGTGTGATGTTTAAACCATCACGGAGTATCGCATACTAAACCCTCCTCCCGTGAACTCCTCGGTACCGCAAAAACGCACTGAAAGCTTTCGTCAAAAGCCTCCAAGTAAACTATTTTCACATCCTTTCTGGTCATTGAGCCGAAAAACTCCATACGCAAAATACGATTATTAATATACCTTTTTAAAAAATGGTGTGCAAAAATTGGACTTTCGCTTAATATGAGTATGGGGTCATAAATGAGGAACCGTTCAGTCGGTAAGCAGCAGTGCGTATAAACCAGTATTTGCAAATGGGGGGGGGGGGGGGGGGGGGGGTGAAGACGTGCCACGGCATTTTCTGAGGGGGCGAAATTTTGGGTCCTCCTCCATACACACATTATAAAGTAGGGTGGCGCATTGGCCCCTGATAACGGTCAACTACACACCGGTGGGGGCACTACCATCTTGGAGGTGACGCGCGCATTTGGAGGTTAGTGCCCCATTTTCAGCATCGCTGTCACCCAAAGAACCCCATATATTGTGAAATTCACCCAAAGAACTCATGATTTTTTAAAATTTTACCAAAACTGTACACTCCAAGGACCCCTATTTTGGGTGATGAAATTTTTGCAAAATTTCTTAAAAAAGACCCCATTTGGGGGGAATTTTGCAAATTTGGCACCCGAAAACCCCTTATTTAGGGGCAGTTTCTGTTTCTCCCCAAAGACCCCTTTTTGGGAGTCCTCTGTCACCCGAATGCCCCTGGGTTCGGTTTCGACAGGTCAGCCTTAAATGCACCTATATCCATTTCATATGTGATGCCCCCGGGTCTATACCACAACACTTTGTAGTCAATTTTGACTATGCAGACATTTTGTATTAGTTGTATAATTTATGAATTTGTAACGGTTATAAATTAGTACACAATGACTTCAAAGTAGTAAAAATGGACTAAATGTAGTTGGTGTATTGGACGTCAGTCGGGGGTCAAATTGAAGTGGTTGTAGACACTGTACAAAAGGTCCAGTTACCTGGGGGGGGGGGGGGCTGGCGAAGGGGAAAGCTTTGAGAAGGGGTCTAAGCACGCCCATCCCTCCCGCACCCCCCCCCCCCCCCGGGCGGTCGGAAGTTTGAGGAAGAATGTTTGCAGATGTTTTTCTATAGTTTAAAATCAATAAATAAAAAGTTAGGCGTGCACGAGACAGAATGCAAAGAAGTATTAATCATTTTATCAATCTTTATTAAAGGACAGACAACAGATTGTATATATACACAAACTAGGGCCAGCCAGTGCACAGACTGCAACCCAGACAAATGAGTTGTATACAATATTTATCTACATATGCAAATAGTATATATTTTACATTAGTCAAAAGATAAGATTCGGACTCAGAGATTTCCGCATGATGGCGCCCCAATGTTCCAACAAATCGGTGTTTTTTGCCTTAATCACATAATGCTGTCCAAATACTAACCATGCACAGTGTGATAAAACTAAGCTCAAATCGAGTTCCCTCATATTGGAAACTCAGGAGGAAGGGCTCCTCCAGCGCGAGCGCGGTAACTGCTATTCGTTGTCAAGACAAATTTTCAATGAAAAGTTGATTTCCAATTTTTAAATGGTTACTGCATGCATAATAACAACAAAAATATGATTAAACGTTGTAAATTTTGTAATCAATGACCGACGTAAGTTTATGCCAATCGCTGCGGTTGAACTTTGATAGCAAGAAGGGATCCACTGCACTCAGAGTCGTGTAGGCCAAATTGTTTATTCGTGTAAATCCGAGAAAAACTGGTCATTGACCTTCTTATTTATCTGTATCATTGCCTATAAGGGTCTCATTATAGTGTATGCGAATTTAAATATCACACCGAATGCGAATTGGGAAAAGGATGCTTGAATGAAACTAGGGCCTTAAGGTCGATCATCATTATTCCATGTGGAAAAACGTTTTATTTCAGTACTGATGATGTTATTTGGATGTAAGCTCTGCCAATTGGCATGAAATCATCAAATTTGTTCAGTAGATGATGCTGGAATGTTGGAATAACAAATTTACTAGTATAGTATACATTCCTGTTGTTGAAAAAAAAAATAGGGTGAAAGAATCATTAGCCAGAATTGATTTCACAGGAATCAATCGCCCTTCGTGAAAGAGATTATTATATTGCTTAAAGCGCATACCCCAACTATGAGATAACAACGATTGGATTAAACGCCAAACACTCCGGACTACAGTAATAACCTAACTAAAACTCTTAACGAAACTTTATTGTAATAATCTAAATAAGTTTAAAAATATCCCAAACCGCATCGGAAAAAACCAATAAAAGGTAATCCTAGCAAAAAAACATAGTGGTAACCCTACTTAACAAAAATTTAACCATGATGAACAAATTAATGGGAAACATTAATAAACAATAAGCTAAAGACACTTAAAATGAGTTTAATTCTTACTTCACCAGTATAGGAAGAACTCGTGATTCTAAATTCATGAAGCTAACCGTGCAATTTTTGACAAATTGACACAATAATGTAATGATAAGACAGACCTACTAATTTTAAATTTGACCATGATCAATTGAGATGATATTTTAAAATGTATTATTGTGGAAACTATCACTAATAAGATCCGCTGGATTAGATGAATAAACCCCTCACTTTTAAGATGGCCTACCCTATATTGTCGTCTCTATACATATGTTGTAATATTTCACTTTCAACATCAATTTTCCAACAGATTGGAAAAAAAATGCTAAGGGGACACCGGGTTTAAGTCTGGTGTGCAGTAATGGAGAAAATTATAGACCCATTTCAGTATATCTGTAGTATCAAAGATTCTTGAAAGATGTGTTACATAATCGTTGATAAGTTCCTAACATTAACATGATATTTTAAGTGAGTGCCAAATCTGTTTTCGAGCCAATCTTCCACTGCTACAACTTTACTTGACTTTCAAGATTTAGTACTCAAGACAGTGATTAAAGGTTGGAATGGAAGTTATGCTTTTTAGATGAAAAAGGCATTTTGATACAGTGAACCCTGTGAACTTTTAATCAAGAAACTAATTGATTAGGGTATTCAAACGAATGAGCTGGAAATGGTTCCACTCCATTTAAGTCATTCTAAACAGGTGTTGTATGATTCTGTACTATTCAGATTTTAAACACATCGATATAGGTGTTCAACAAGGAAAGTATTTAGAGTCCTACTCTCCTGCTTTTACATAATTCACTCCCAGCTCTGTTATGTAAAGTAATTATGTATGCAGAGATACATCTCTTTATGTAAAATTAAGGATCCAGATATTTGGAAAAATTCTTAATAAACAAAAAGGTTAGTAACTGGTTTCTCTGAAAAGAATTAACTTTAATATTAAAAAAGGACGAAAGTATAGGGTTTTGGTTCACCTATTATTGCTAAGTTATTAGTAATATTATGTTAATATGGCGATAATGGTTTTTGAGCATGCACTGTTAAAGAATTCAAATATCTCGGTATGGATATTAGACGATACTCAACTTCATGGGACCCCACATATCAATCCATTATTCAAAGGTTTCAAAGAATATTGGTTGATGATAGTGTAAATGTTTGTTACTTCAAAGTATTCTTGTTCATGGCTTAGTTAAGCATGGTGTTGCCTCATTTTGATTATTGTAGCAGTGTTTGGACAAACAGTCCTAAAACCAATTTGCTTCGCAATCCAGCACAAGAAGCTGGCCAGGATCATATAAGTGCTGATAATCTTACACCAATTGATGACATGTTAAATAAGCGTGCTGGTCCAGATTCACAACCGAGGGGATTTGCTAGGTATGTTGTAGTTCAAAAGTTTAACAAAATCTTGCACTACTCCTTGCCGTTAATGTATGATACGTCTTTCAGCATTCATATCCTACAAGATATCGGGAAAGTTGCTCCTTAAACTATTCCCTAAGATAAACTTTGGAATAGTTCCAATCTATATTTTTAGAATTGATTATCCATAGTACCCAATATTCAGTACGGTTTGACAACATATTATGAAACCAACTTATTGTAAGTTCCTTAGTTCATTATTCTTGTTTTAATTGTGGACGGGTTAAAGCATTTTTGTATTTCAGTGATTGTTTGTGAGATCTTTTAAAAACTTGTATAACTGGATAACATAAGTGTAGACTTAAAAAGTGCCTCGGGAGAGCAGTAATTAAATACTGATGAGGCTAATCTGTATAAATAAAGAGGAAATAACTTAAAAATGAAAAAAAAAAATAAAAGGACAAGGGTGATGATACCAAATTAAACGATGACAATTTGTTAAATTAATTTCTGGTATATTCGATCACCGTCGCACTATCCCTAATTGGTGTGTTGCTGTAAAGCAGCACTGCGAATTTTCAACAAAATATGGAAATTCCTTCAGTTGCTCTCAAATGATAGTCTAGGACCGTGGAAGAACTACCTTTGACATAACTTTTACACACAAAAATAACAGCACAAAGCAGAGATGATCCTAGAGGCTTACATATCTAAATGTGTAGGCCAAATTTTGATTTTGTCGTAACTTTAATCAAACAAAAGGGGGCGGATAATGAGCATCACTATCCGTACCACAGTTATTTTAAACCACAAGGTCAAGACGGTAAAACAAGTTGGAGATGCGTGGAAATTCCGTCGGCGTGTGTTTACTTTTTAAAGCCATATCCGAGTACGTCTCGCTGAATTACTGTCGCCGGGCCATTAATCATAAAATACGTTATGTTACCAAATAGGGCAATTGTTGGGCTTTGCGTAATTCAGTACCAGGGTGAGGGCTATGTAGATACAAGCTTTCAACCATGCAAAAATATATTTGACCAAATCTTGAGAGGGCGCACTAGTTTCAAATAAAGCCCGTGATATGCTTTTGACCATAAAACTTTAAACTTACTTGGACCTTGACCCACCATGTAGGTTAAATAATATTTTTTAACGGTGGGTGAACCGATCGATAAACCTCGTCCCCCCACTTTACTCCATCAAATTGAGATTTTGGTTCTCAGAAGAAGTTCCTATTCTCTCATTTTACCCCAGTGAAATTTTCGGCCCAGGCAAATGTTCCTTTTGATTTTATGAACAAACGTCTCACATGTGAGTATGATACCATACCATATATAAACAACACACTGTCTAAGGCCAATTAGGACAATGTTGGCTTTTTCTATCAAAATTTGTAATCGATGTTTTTGGTGATATAGCTTGATATGTTCCAGGTGAAGGATATAAAACTCCTTTAAAATGGTCATCTAGGGTCTCATCCACCTTTAATACTAGCATTTAATCCAATTAAGCATGTTAGGTGAATATAGTTAGTTCTATTTGACTAGTTTTACACGCCAAAAATAGGGTTCGATATCGCTGAGGCCACCTGAAATGAATAAGCTCTACAACAGTTTCTGGTGTGAAATCAAGTAATTGTAATAAAATCACCGGAGCAGTATTTTTTCCAATGCTTCGGTCACACCTCCGAACGCAGGACTTAATCCGACTAGTTGTTATTTCGGTAAACCCCTAACAATGGTCCATTACCTTCCTTTATTTTATTATGTTATCATTGCATAGTGGGTAGGCCTATGTGAATTTAAATATTCAACGAAGGGAGAAGGGACAAGGATTTTATTCGAAATAGAGCCGTAAATCTAGTGTTAGGTCATATAATAGTAATGTTCTGGTTGTTGGTGTAATTTTTTGTGTGACTTTTATTATTCTTATTTTTGCAAATGCAAATTATCGGATTTGCCCCGATATGTTGGGCCCGGATAGTTGCGACCTAGCCCGGTCATGTAAGGTAAAGACAGAATGGCCTACAAACGATGACAATTCTGGTGTAAAGTATCTCGGGTTAAAAAAAATGTATCTCCGTGCACTCCACTGCACGGTTCGAGCTCCAAGCTCCATCAGGTCTATCTCTGGTGCTTCAATATTATTTTATCCACACAGTTCTGCAGGTCAAGATGCACAGTTACTATGCACTCTTGCTTCGACCCGACCCCTACAGCCGTCTTCAAATAGCAATCAATCAATTTGTGGTTAGGCTCGGTATTAAAGTACGGCTCATTGTGGCGTAAATGTGCTTATTCTAGTCCGGATCAATAATATTAGGTATAACTACTTTTTATACTTATATAATAATTATAATATTTGAGAATTCTAGAAATGATATATGTTTATAAAGCAATAGGTTACTGCGCACATCTTTCTAATTGGAATATAATGGAATTTTTACGGAGCTAGATATAAACCATTACAAGTTCCAAAAAAAAAACGTTATAAACTGAACTGCGGCATCGACGACTGACTCATTCTCCCATCTCCATCCTGCACTGGTCGGTCGCTGCAATCATTTTTGGATGTTTAAAATTGATGAACGCCGTAGTGGATTACTCATACACCGTAGGCACTTGTTATAAATGCATTCTGCTCGGTGCTGGGAGGAAACCTCTTGAAATCATGGTTCTTCCAAAGGTTGACAAGCGCATGTGGTACAGGGATATTTCTGTTCACATCATGATTTCAGTCCTGTCTGTATACCGGAAGCAGCGAGCTCAACAAGGAAAATGACAGTATCCGGGATGATATTTACAAGTGGGTAGGTAAAAGTCTTCAAAGTATGGTAATTGATGTAAATATGAACTAATCTGCAGTCTGCAGTTTAATTTGCCTTTGAAACAAAAATTGTAATGATCTGGTTTAAAATGGCTTATTTTTATTTGAAAGGGGCTCTTTGTGATCACAACCTCCTCCCCGGGCTCCCTCCCCTAACCAAGAAAAAGTTTGAGTTGGGAAATTTCTAATAAAATTGTTTCATTGAAAATATAATTATTTAACTTAAACAAGAGGGGTTCACTCATGTCTGTCGTGCAAAAATTGGCCGAGTTTTTGGACCAAGTTGTTGCCAGAGTAGTTCAAAATTTTTGACCGGGTCAGACTCATACAGGAATCTGCTGACCTTCAATAGGGAGTCGACAATTTTTGCAATTTTTTACAAAAACCCCAACAAAATTTGGTATTTCTGGAAAGAGCATTCAAAGAGAAACACAATGAGTACAAAACTGAAGCTCAATAGCTAAAAACTGACGGGAGTTATGATGTGAAAAATTTTTTTTGGCGCAAACCATGTTGACCAATTTTAAGTTAAGCATTTCGACCAAGGTTTTCTTTGCTGTTTCTTTCTTATTTCTATAAAATGACTCCTTAATGCTTTGAGTGAGTTTGGTCATAGAGGTAAGAGTAAGTACCTGGACACCGCTATATGCCAGTGTGAATATGGTTTGGGTCACGGAGGTCACAAGGGGTCACAGAGGTCAAAAATTGTCAATTGTAAAAACTTCTTGTGCACAAATAGCATGCAGTGAAATGGTGTTATTGGAATGAGCTATGCAGTGTTTATGGGGGTGCTTGGGGGTCAAAGGTATCCAGGGAAACAGGGGTGTCAAAGGTCATCCTGGGGCACCCTATTTGGGAATATGTAGGCTGGACAGAGGGAGTCATTTCCTTCATTTTCAGACATGAGTCACATTAGCCATGACCTAAAGTGAATACAAAAAAAATATATATTCCTGTTTAATTGTTGCGAACAGTAAAACACTAAATCAAATAATAGGGGGGACAATTAATGCTAAAAATAACGTAACACATGAATAAAAGGAAAATAAAACAGCATAAGATACCAGACCATTTGCCTCTGGGGCCAAGGCAAGAGGGGGTGTAGTGATTCTCAAGCCAAGGGAAACCGGGAAAGAATTAATGCAAGTTGTGGCCAAAATGCATTTAATAGTTCCCACTATTTGGAGGGGGGGTGGGGGTGGGGGTGGAAGGGGAGAGGACACAAGGGTCAAGAAGGGGGGAGGAGTAGAGTAGGCTAAGGACCACGATTGTACGAGGGTGATGGGGGGATGGGTGAGTGTGCACCAACTCAGATACCAATCAGAGGAAAAATAAAAAAAAATGTCCAATCACAGCAATCCATTAGAACTGACCCCCGCACAAACATACACAAAAGTTGTTTGGTGCAAAGCTTATCCGATTTTATTATCTTAATAGATTTAAGGAAATCAAATCATTTAGTTTAAACAACAAACAATTCGGGCACATTACTGTCACAAAGACATGTTATGCGTCTGGAATGTGTCTATCAAATGGCACAAAAAGTACAATAAACATGAATACACTGGTATTAGTCAAATTTCCAATCTGTATGTTGAATAACTCATCATTATCACTTTAATAATGTTTCTTTCCAAGGTAAAACAATCACCAGTCAAACACAGTAAGGCCTCACAAGCCCAAAAATGAGGCAATTTACATCTTTACAAATTATGTCATCCTCCGCAACAAAATTTCAGTCTCATTGAAATTTTTTAAAGTTGACTTGTGCAGTACCTTGGTGAGTGTCATCCTATCATGAGATCATCACTACTAATCACTACAACAGAGATGATTTCCAGCAGCCAGAGATTTCTATTAAGCAAGTAAAGCGGAGATGTTTAACTTAACTGTTTCGAAGTGACAAATTGTTTTCGGAGGTGACAAGGTCTAACGGAAGGTATACAGGGCTGTATAATTGGAAATATGTTTGGTGTATTTTTTAACACTTTATATTCAAGTAAATTTAAGGCATGTTCAACATTTAAAAGAAGTTCCAAACATGGGCCATTGTTATCTCTTTAAAAAGTACCCACTTCGTTTCATTGTTGCGGAAGTGACGAAAATGTTAACGTAAAAGTTAACATTGAATTTGAATTGCGCACAAAATCTTAAAGAGGCGAAGGATCAAAATTCTTTTTGCAACTGAATTGCAGTCATACTGGTAGTTGTTTGCAATACACCAAAAACATAGAGAATTAGTAAAAAATAAGAGTACAAGTTTGTTATAAATAGCATCAATTTTGTTAAGAAAAATTCACCTCCGAACGCTAATTGCAACGACCTGTCTCTGGAAATGAGAACAAGAAAATGTGGAAACCAAAATAGCACATTATAGGTTGGACACTTGTCTATAATAATAATTAAAACAAAAACTGGGAATGCAATGCAGGGTTCAAGTACAGGCTTTGAGAAAAATAGATGTAATTTGGGGTACACCAAAAGTGCCATTTTGACCACATAAATGTAGGGATCCGAACTTTTTGCAATTTTTTACAAACCCCAACAAAGTTTGGTAATTTCTGGAAGAGCACAAAAAAGAAACACAATGGTAACAAAAATGAGCTCACTGCTAAAAAAATGACGGAGTTATGATTTTTAAAAATTTTTTGGCGCAACCATTTTGACCAATTTTAAGTTACGCATTTTCGCCCAACTTGTTTTTGTGCTGTTTTCTTTCTCTTTCTTATAAACTTGACTTCCTCTTATGCTTTGGAGTGAGTTTGATTATTGGAATACAAAAAAATTATCTCCTGTTTTACTTGTTTGTCAAGTCGTTAAACATAAATACAGAAATAATAGGGATAGCCCAATTAATGCCTAAACTAAAGTAACACATGAATAAAATGATTAAAACACCATAGCATACAGGACCATTTTCCTCTGGGGCCAAGCAGAGGGGGTAGTGTTCTCAATAGCCACGGGGAAAACTGGAAAGAAATAATGAAGTTCGTGGCAAAAAATGCATAAACTATTTGCCACTATTGGGAAGAGGTGGGGGTGGGGGTTGGGTGAAGGTGAGGGGAAGAGGACAAAATTGCAAGAAGGGGGGAGAGAGAGCTAGGCTAAGACACGATGGTAAAGAGGGGATGGGGACAGTTGCACCAACTTCAGCTATACCACTCAGAGGGAAAAATAAAAAAAAAGTCAAGCATCCGTTTTAGAAACTGACCCGCCCCCCCAAAAAACAAAAAAAATCATGAAATATCATTCAAACTTCTTTGAGTTTAATGACAACAATATTAATTTATTGTTGTTGGAAACATTCTTGCAAAGACAACGTGTAAACACTGCTGACTACCACGCGCCACGGCAACGGCCCATGCAAACTACTAACCCGTTTTTCGGGATTTTGCAAGCCATTGGGAATGCACCATCATACAAAACATGCTTGCGCTGCTTTGCGACGCTCCACAGCCACCAAAACTTCAAACTTACTCAAAAAAACTCCAATTTTTCATTTATACCATTACAAATTGTGACCAAAAGGCCTTAAAATGAAATTTAATCCTTGTTTAATCGACAAAATTGGAGTCAAACTTACCTTGATTGTGCTCGAACGTCACGTCTAAGAAAAGTAATATTTCACTTGCTTTCATCGAGTCGTTTTGGTCCGCAATCGAAAGTGTGGACTTTTTCCTACTCAATCAGGTGATTTTCTTCCCATGTCACAGTGCTGCATCCTGATTACACCGCATGGAAAATAGTAACTCAGTGGAAGTACTAATTTCGCAATCAATATGGCGTGCGTGCGTGTGATCGTGTGAAATTCGATGCGATTTTCACTAATTATTTTCCAAGTACTTAAGGCCCCTGAAACTCGATTATTAGTTTCTCGTCGCCCGCCCGCGTTATGAAGTGTTGGGCACGCGTTAGCGCCCTAAAATCTGAAATAATGCGTAGTTTGAAATATTCTGTTCAAGGATAACCTTTTCAGTCGATATTGAATTTTTTGGTAGGAAACCTGTCTTGGAAGTCTCAAAATGATGCAAAATAGACCCATATTGTTCGTATTTCGTCGATCCCCTGTAGGTTCATTCCACTGTAAACTACGCATGTGCAAATCATGAATAATAATAATGAAATAGTTCCCTCCATTAATGGGCTGAAAAAAATGTGACGCGAAACTCATAATTGAGTTTCAAGGGCCTTAAAGCTTCATTCCCCAAATCATTGTAATGGTTAGAAAGATACTTTTCTACTTTCCAGAGATTTTGTGGCAACAATTGATTTGAACCTACAAATCAGTTTTTTACAAGGTAGAAAGTACCCGTACTTCCCCACGCATTCCAGATTAAAATGAGAATTTGCGTAAGTCCGGACTCCCTAAAAATGGCCACCAATCCAAAAGAAAAAGTAAGGAGGTTGTGTAAGCTAGCTAGCTAGCCACTATATAGGAA
>JAMKCH010040756.1:0-13167 GCA_023653785.1 Ophioderma brevispina | reverse complement strand
GACAGAAAGTACTAGATCATCATATTATTACATAAAGACGGCGTATTTGGCTTATTCACTTCAGGTGTGATCTAATAGATTGGAAAGCATTCCAAATATGCAAAAAAAACCGGATTCGAAAAAAATTGGGGGCGCTTCTTTCTCCAATCTCCTCATGTCTCTTTAAGTAAAGAATGTGAGCACTCTATACATATGACATCAACAAATATAGGAAAACACTGAAAAGCTGAGTCATTTTACCCTTTTTATGACTATTAAAACAAAATTATAAGGTGTTAAATCGCATTTGGCGGCCATTTTGAAAAGCGCCCTCAATGAGGAATACATTTGAGTAGTGAATGTGACTGCTCTATACATTTGACATCAATATAGCAAAACACTGAAAACCTGGGCCATTTCACCCATTTTTGGCTAGTAAAACATCAATGTAAGGTGTTAAATTGCATTTGACGGCCATTTTGAAAAGCGCCCTCAATGAGGAATACATTTAAGTGGTGAGTGTGACCGCTCTATACATTTGACATCAACAAATATAGGAAAACACTACAAAACTGGACCATTTCACCCCATATTGTGGCTATGAAAACGTCGTTATATGGCGTTAAATGACATTTTGGCGGCCATTTTGAAAACGCCCTCTAGCGAAAAAAGTGCCGGAGTAGCAAAAGTCTACCCTCACTTTTTTGTTATGTCTGATGGTCTAGTCCATGGCTGTGAAGAGTAACTTAGGGCACATCTCTTGCACACGGGGACCCACCCAGCCAACGGACTAATATCACGGCACGTTAAGCTAGCGGTATTTTCCCGCCGGAGCTTGTCCCACTTGGTAGTGTCTCTTGGAACTTAAGGTAGATAAACCTCGCCCCTCGGAATGGGGGTAGATAGGCCGTGAACTCTTGATACAGTATCTTTGCGGGCTACCACATAACGTGCAGAACCCAAAGGTCCGCGTTCACTGCCTGCCATGCTCCTGCCAATTTCATGAGATGACGCCCACCCACAGGTGGCAAGAGGGCTGTCCTGTGTAGTCATAGGCGACCAGTGTGAAAGTAATCAAAGTCCAGCAGGTATCATAGTCCAGGGTCCATAGACGACAACGGAATAAAGCGTGAAACTAATGTTGCGTGAAGAGTCAACTGAATCGGATTGCCCCATTGTTCACCATTGTTACCGGACTGTGAGCCCGGAGGACTATATCTCCTGCCACACCGGCTTGACCGCCTTGACCACCACAACCCTTGGATTGACCCCGACCTTTATCTTTGCCCTTACACCTCCGTGCTTCCTTTCCTTCCCTGCTTGCCCTGAGCGCTTGATGGCCCGGTCTTAGTTGCTGAGGTGCACTGTATCCGCTCTTGTTCTTGAGCTTGGAGGGAAGCCCATTGACCTCCGAAAAGGTTTTTCCCAGTAGGCAGTGGCACCTCTAACATATCACGAGAATCCGTGAAATTTAGGGCTTTTGCGACCAATTCAGTGAAGTCTTGACTTCACTGAATTGGCCAATTATGGCGGCCATCTTAAAAATTCAATGATGGAACCATTGGATGAAATTTATAAGACCACCAAAGGGTTCCTTGGTATCATAAACATAGGTATAGACACTTGAATCTTGCCTCTAGGTGCTGTTGAAAAAGAATTATGGCTAAAAAACCCATTATTTTGGGGGTGGCCATTGGAATTATATGGCGGCCACCAGGGGGCCGTAATATTTTTGGGTCTATTCTTTTTACTGAAAAACAAACTTTTGATCACTGAAAGTTCCTGGCGTATGAAAAACAAAATATAGAGACCTTGACTTTAATCAGGACTGCTGCCAGAACTGGAAATTTATGGCTAAATAAAAATGGCAAATTTGGACAGACCATTTTCAATTCAATTTCAATTCAAATACGTTTTATTAGCATCTTCATTTAGTTAATACCTTACATAATGATATAAAATTCATTACAGGAATATAAAAGATATATGGTGTTTTTTAACTGAATTGAGTGTTAAAGACATTAAATGAAAATGCAGGACGAGGTCTATAAGTCGGATGGACTTTGAGCATGGCCCCACCTTTCACTCTATACAGAAGTTACATTTAAATTGGATGAATAGACAGGACGGGACAAGATAGACAAGACAAATGACACACAACAAAACAGGACAAGACAAGAACAACCAAACAGGACAGACAAGACAGAGACATTGACAATTATTTAACAAATTAGGGAGCAAAAGAACATATTGAACATTGTGAGCCAAACAAGAAATGATAAATGCAAAGATGTGAACGTTATTGAAAATTACGAGTGAACAAACTAGAAATTGAAAGGATGAAGGTTTTATAACAAATATAAACTAATTTTGAAATATTTATTAATAATTCCTGTTTAGGTTAAGCTTAAAAGCACTAGTGGTTTTTAAGCTTATGATGCTTTCCTAAGTGCTTCCATATTGTGGGCCAGGTATTTAACGAGTATTATTAGATTGGATGAGGGTTTAGTTGTGATGTATTTGCATGCATTTCTAGTGTTGTTCTATTGTAGTCACTGTTTTGGAGAAAATATTTTGAAAGGAGTTTGGAAGGGTGTTTAAGTTGTGTAGCGATCCATGAAAACTGCTGTTTGTAGTTGTTTAAATCAAAAATGTTGAGTGTTTTTAACTTGTGAAACATTGGTTTAGTGTTGAGATGGGTATTCGGTGCTGGAGTGATGATGCGCAGGCTCGTTTTTGGATTGTTGAATATATGTCCAATTTCTCGAATTTGGAGAAGTCCATGGACATAGTTGTCATCCAGTGTTATGTCAGTAATTTCCCAAGCTTATGTACTGTAAGATATGTACGGCAGTATTAAGTGTGGTATAGTGAAAATAAAATGTGTTTGGGAAGGGTGTTGCGGAATTTTCTAAGGATGCGGATGTCTTCGATATTTGATTGTAATTTTTGAAATGTGCTATTCAGGAAAAGATTTGATCAATTATTACACCTAGAAATGTTGTATGATCTACGGGGTAAATGGATGTGTTGTCAATCATGAGTGTTGTTGGCGGTGTGAGTCATGTTTTTTCTTTGTAAGTGAATAATATTAGTTTTGGATACATTAAGTGAAAGTTTGTTAGCTTTAAACCAGTTTGATACATTAATTAACTCTTTGTTTAATATTATGTTGTGCGTGTGCTAAGGTTTGGTGTGATAAAAATCTCTTGGTGTCATCGGCAACTAATACAAAGAGAATGTTTGGAAGAGGAGGTCTCAATGTCATTAAACATATTGTGAAAAAAGTAGGGGACCCCAATATGACCCTTGAGCGGACCCCGCAGGAAACTGGAGAAGATTAGAAGAGTATGAACCAAACGATGTGAATTGATGTCTGTTGGATAAATAGCTGGAGAGTAGGTCTAAGGGAACACCACGGATACCGTGTGGTGAAGTTTGGCAAGTATAATATCTGATGATGGGGTGTCGAAGGCTTTGGATTTAAAGCATTTTAAAAATGTGGTGCAGTGGATCAGAGTGTTTCGCCTCATAAGCATTAAGTTGTGGGTTGGAGCCCCGCTGTCGCAATGTGTTGTGCACTTGGGCAAGGCACGTACCTCGCTTGCCCTCTCTACAACCAGGAGATAAATGTGGTACCGGCATATGCTGGGAATGCAAAACAGACTCGCATGTGCGCGGGAGGAGTGGCGAACCCCCCACAGCAACATTATATGAGGGAGTCTGGCCCAAAACGCCAATGACAGAGAGCATGGGCACTCGCTGCGGACGCACCATTTGCATTTTTGTGGGTATCTACGGAAGACAGTTACATAGAAAATTATTACTGCAGGGATTTTATTCACATATCGAGTGAGCAGAGACACAAAAATAGAATTTACATTAATTGTTTCAAATTACACTGCAGTATTATGTTATCACATTGTTCTTGTGTAAATGTGACAATTAAAACTTAGTATTTTTTTTAAAAAACCAAAGGAAACTCCCATTTGGTCAATGGCTAATGAAACAAACAGCTCCGTAGAACCCAGTGCTAGACACATTGACTTATTTTTAAGTTTTCAAAATTGGACCCCAAAGCGGCGGTTGGAATCAGATAGACCCCCCCTCAATATATGATAATACTGGTAGGGAATGTCATCTGCATGTGTCACAGTATCCTCATATTATGTAAATAACAGATGCTCCTGTCAGTAGACCGTATGTGATATTATAATCTATAATGCTATGCTAGTGACAGAAAATGAAGTCCACATTTTGAGGCTAATGCAGTGAAACAGTATTAATTAAAAAAGAAGCATACATACCTACATTCTATTATGCAGGCCCGTAACCAGGAGGATTTGTTAGGGGAGGCGATTTTTTAATGGGACCTTTACACCAAATTCACCCACACCTTTGGACCTTTTTTCCGAAATTTGAACTTTTTGATGCTGTCTGTAGTAGGCCCGTATTAAAATTTAAAAATGTGTAGATGCTATACATTTATACAATCAGCATATTCTTGTAAGGAGTTAATAGTCTGGGATGAGTGAGAGTAATAGGGATTACTATAGTATTGTACTTAAAAATATATAGAAAGGGATAGGGAATCTATCTGAAACCAATATAGTGTTTTGCAAATGATAAAAGTACATGCTATTTTGTTTTATTTTAGGTTATTTAAAAAAAAAATCCCCATCACTTTAACTTAGGGTTATGCATCAAAACTCGTTATTTCGGGCAACCCTGTATATGAAAATCAACTACACGTTGTTAAAATGCTATGTTTGTTCATCAAGTTTTGTTTACAGTGACAGTATGCAAGGGCTATACTTGAAATTGTTTCATCACATAAAAGGTTAATTGCTTTTTAATATTACTGTGCATTTCCCCGTGTGTGACCTTTGGAACTAGGAGGTGTGACCTTTGACCGCAGACTTGTTCTGTGCTCAGGTCAACGGTCCTTAAACAATCCACCTCTGCTATATTACCTATAGAACCTAAGGGGGTCCATAGATACTCCACTCCACCGCTAATTCAATTATTCCCAGTAAGGCCAAGTAAAGTTCTATTTGTATGAAAAAAGAAGCACACATTCAAAAGTCACACCATTAAATAAATCATAAGTCGAAAAAATCTAAGCCCTAAACAGATATGGGAATAAAAATGACAAGGTTCCATAAGAATCCCCTGTTGATCACTTACATGTCAAATCATTGTAAGCACTGTCAAATTCTGTACAGTTTTATAGGCCAAATCTTTATGAAAAGGGACACTTGATATGTTTTGACAGGGTTGCGCTGAAATCTGAAACCCCTACACAGTAATTTTCACCCTAAAACTGGACTAATCAACCATTTTAGGGTCATTTTAATGAAATCAGTGATTATTTAACCCATCTAATATTATCCTTAACACTAATGCTAGCCATTATAACTATGACCTATACTCCTTGTCTGTAGTGTATACACAACAAAAATTAAAAAAAATTGAAATAAATAAATAAATAATCTGTCAGCAAAAGGTGGAAACACCAAATATTAGGCCTACATCTCCTTCCCTGTGCGCGATGCCTTATCCAGACCCAGGGGATGTAATACACAGTGTTCCTCTAACAATATTTAGTAGAATGTAAGGTGAAGAGTCCAGTTTTGTTTTATCTGGCAGTGATTTGGTACACTTCCAACCATCAATCCATTCTAACTTAGAGTTGCCAGTTTTCTTATTCTTTAGAGATCAATAATCCTGAAGTAAATAATTGCTTTTTGCTTTGTATGAGATAATAAACAGGATTATTAGCCGGGTTTTAAAACTTCATGGCGCATTAATTTAGAATAAAAAAAGAAGTGATGGATTTTGCGTGTCTCTAAACCTTTGATATTCATAATTACTCTGAGTGCCAGTCATTCACTTGATCTGCAGTCGAAAAGCAAGTTGAGGCAATAAAGAGGTCCTGCAATGCTCTTATTAATCACTTCATTTGGAGGCATATTGAATTCAGCATACATTTTACGGCCCAGTTACCAGTTAAATGTATCAGGTCTGCAACTCATCACGACTGTCGAAATCAAGTAGTTAATTGTAAATGTGATAGATGAAGCAAAATGAGTCCGATGTCAAGAGAATCCAATTATGTAGTCCAGTATATGTGTTAATTCTAAAAAAAGGAATTGGACCAAAGTATATCAACCGCGTTTAAGCAAATAAGTGAAAGAAATTTGCCCAGTATTACGGATAGCTCAAAATTCAGCTCTTGGGAATTCCAGCTCATTTGCGTGATCACATCATCGATTACATCATTTTGTATGCCGTATCATGTACACCTGTATTTTGTCTTGGCCTATTAAGTAGTATTTAAGTCATACACCAATCCTCGCTGAGCTCCCGTCACACCCCCCATCAAAACTGAGATTTGGTATATGTTCATTTCGGAAAAGAGTTTCATAGGTACCAACTTAAAATTACAAAGTATAATTTCATTGGGGTTATCTATGGAACTCTTGCTGGTTCCAGTGATTGTAACCTCAGGTAGGAAGTTATTTTTATGTAAAAAAGCAACCCGAAATCATGCCTCAGCAGGACTAGAACTCGAATAGACAATTACAGGTGAATCAGGATGTCGAAAGCTATTTCAAAGTTATAGTGCGGTAGCAAGGACTTGGGTCAATTATCATCGTTCATGTCCCACTACATCAAGCTGTGACACCTTTGGCTAGTTAGTATGGACCCTCTACATCAATGCCAAGGATATTAGTGGTGTCAAATTGTGCGTGTCACTTTTTCAATAGGGGTCAATTTCAGTTTACACAGGGGTCAAAAATTTTAAATTACTCCAATCCGTGTGAAATGATGCCATATTGTCCGCTCTAGTAATAAGGATTACAAAAATGATAGCTGTACATCTTATGGCACTGGTATTATAGTTATTGGGTAAAACTGGCTACTAAAAGTGCCAAAAATAAAGGTCATTTTACATTGGTACAGAGGTCAAATCAGAAGTTGCTCCCAATTTTGGTAAAAAATGAAACAAATTGTTCATCTAGCTTAAAGCAATATTGGACACATTCATTTTTTTGAAGAGCGCCCCCATTTCAAAATTTGATTTTTTGCCACAGTTACGTGCGTAATCGTCTAGCGGAAACTATAACTGCGAACGAGAATGCTAAAAAATGTGTATGTATCACAAAATAAGCGATTTTTGTAATTAGAAATTGGGATCAAGATTGGACTTAACGCAGGAGCTGGAAATTGCTACGTATGATGAAATAGGTTGCCACCTCGAGAAAAGAACCTCTAACTTGACTTCCCCGAACTATTTTTAAAACAACGAATGGATGAGCGTAACACGTACATGCGCTATTTCCCGGCTCTTTCACCTTGGAAGGGCCCGGTTCCAGCAGGCGTTTGAATATTATCGGGGATCCCGATAAATAATATTCTGTAGTACAAGAATCCTTCGTTGTTGTGACACATAGACATGTCGAGCTTACCATTCACAGTATGTACTAGCCAGTTACCAATGCAAACCGTGTAAAAACTCCAATTTTGAAAAAATTGGGGGCGCCCATTCAAAAATGTGCTAATATGCTTTAATGCGTCACAATCCTGAATCTTTTGTAGCATCCTGCAATGCAAGTTACTCATGCTATGTGAAAAAATAAGGGTGTTTTCATGGGGCAACATAATCCAATGGGCATTGACCTTCTTTGACCTTTATCTCGGTAAGTAAAAAGCATTTAACATACTCAAAAACTATATACATTTGCAAGCATGTTCAATATAATCAGAGTAACTTGCGATGTTGCCCCTATACAAATTGAGTTTGACCCTTTTTGCACTTTTAGCCTTTTTTACCCAGTAACTCTAAAACCAATGGGCATAGATGGTACAAACTATACTTTTGAAATCTTGTGACTGAGTGGACAATATGACATCATTTCAAACATGATTGGAGAATTTAAAAGTTGAACCCTGTGCAAAACTTAAGTTGGCCCTTTTTGAAAAGTGAACACCACCAATTTGACACCACTTACTACCCTGGCATTGAGGTAGAGGGTCCATACTAACTACTAAAAGGTGTCAAACCTTAGATGTGGTCGGGTATGAACGAACTCCCTAAATAAGAGACACATATGATATTCTGCTCCTGCTTATTATTTCACAGTCTACGTTTCAGTACCCATGAAACACAGAATATAAATTACACGGTATTATATTAGCAATTGATAAACATTTAGGCCTATACTATTACAAGAACCACCTATTGCACTAATTAAGTATGCAAACAGATTAAACAGTACAAAATGCGCACCATGTAAGATAATATAACAAATGGGGAAAAATGGGAAGGGAATCAGATGACACATTTTACAAAAATTAATTACATGGATACATGGAGAGACAATTCTGGAACCATATCTTATATTGCGATACGAATACTTAAACTTGCGTTCTCCCAACTAAAATGCAAGAGTTGTACATTAAACTATTGCCGTGTTTTAACCTGACGTATCAGATCATCTTTTTTAAAATAGATAGCCGATTATAATCTATAGAAAACCCATCCATTTGGTCCGTATCACAATAGGCCTATAAGGTTACAAAGGTTTTTGGGAGGCCAATATTGATAAAAAAAAGGTTGGGGTCTATGTGGCATTAAGTAACTGCTATCATATATCTCTTTCCAAAATACAATAGATAGCGATTATAACCTATAGAAAAACCATCCATTTGGTCGTATTCACATATAGGCCTATAAGTTTACAAAGGTTTTGTGAGGGGCAATATGTAAAAAAAAGTTGGTCTTTAGGCGCCATGATTGCAATATCCTCTATTATCTGATTTTATATTGTAATATTCGCCCGGGACATCCACCCTTTCAACACCCAAAATTAAAATTGGAAAAACATGAATGATGGGCACTTCAAATAGAAATAACTGGGAAAAAGAGTGCTGCTGGAAAAATTGCCTATTTTCGTGTTAATAAACCCGGCATACAAGCTGTATTGAGGGTATTGATTCAAAATCTGAGGGATTTGAGGGGCGGTTTAGTCCTGAGGGAAATTCCCACAATGGCTGGTGAGGAAAAAAATATTGCTAGTGCAAAAATGCCTCATTCATAACCCATCGAAATGATGAAATAAAAAAATAAAAACACAGACTTTTTAATGTGAAAATGCCCCATGTGATTCCTGGATTTTCACATTATTTCCCCTGTATGCTAATAAAACAGTCAGCTTCCAGTGGTCTACATTTAGTTAAAAGGAATGATTTCGATTATATAATTTCTTCATGAAGGACCTTGACCCCAAAACCCCTCTGTAAATATTCGCGTCGATATTCAATCGGTTTTGATAAGAGAGCTAAAAACATGATTGTGTAAACCCATAAAGTACTTTTGTCCGACCAAAAGAGAACACATTTTCCAAAAGAGCAGTGGAATTAGAAAATAATGCATCAAAACACCTCCAGGAAAATATCTAGTATTGATCAATAGTACAATTGGTGTAAATGTACGAGTAGTGATATGCAGGTTTTGCATGAACACATCTTTTAAGGGGAGTTTGGGGTTTTAACCCTGGATGAACTTCTTTAATAATTTAATCAATTTTCCCAACGATGACAATATTGTGTCAAATACCATATCAAAGCACTTTGTGCTGAAATATTGTTTGTTTGCCATGGTAAACTATGTAGAGCCCTGATTGGCTGAACACTGAAACAATTCATTCTAACTTAAAAACAAAAAAAAATGCCATTTGGTAGTTAACTTAGGCGTATTGTTGGCACTATGGACACGAGTGTTTGTCAATATTGTCATGGTTGCCATGCAGACCAGGAAGCGTCAATCGGGACATTATGCACCACAATTGAAATTTCAGAAATCGCCTTCCACAGTGCACTGGATCTTAGTGTGCTTAATTATGTGCAAATTCTGTTTACATTACCGCCTTAATTTTTGTTACGATCGTCCTCATTTTCAAAAATTCAAAATTTTACAATTGGGGATTTGAACGAAAATTTTCCGGCCCAATTTCGTAATTTACGTCTGTTCCATTTAATAAAAGTGTCATAGCGTTTTCACGCGAAATGAAACGATGTATTTTGGTATTTCATAAGCAAAAACGTCTTCAGTTTAGTTAAAGGAGCGTTCGACTTTGTGGAATGGTCAGCCCAATTGCGTAACTAGCTAAATCGACAGTTGGATTAGTCTGTACATTCCATGTTTTCGATTCGCCATTGAGATAACAAAAATGAAAAATTAGTTAGCAAGATTTCTAGTTTAATCACAGAGCCCGGGGGAAACCATTCCTTCCTCAGCATTTCGGCATTAAACAATATTCTAGGCCTTTACATAGATTGGTTGAAATTTAAAAATAACCTGGTGGTTTAGCTGTTCTTATTTAGAAATAAAACAAAAGTTTGGCGTATTTGGAAGGACGGATGTTCGTTTATAACCATCTTGTTTTGTTTGTTGTTTGTGTAATAATGTCAAAATAGACCAAACGTTTTCAGTCAAAGGATTCCGTTAAAAAGGTTATGGGAATTCCAAGGCACAAAGATCACCTGGTACTAAAAATTTAAATTCATGCAAGAACAATAAAACTAGGTGTCTAAAGAGAGCTCTTATGGACCAAATTTTTGAGATATGATCTAAATTTCAAATTTTTAAAATTTTACTTCATTGTTCTTGACCTCATTGTCCCCATTTTGTCAAAAATTGTGATTTAAAGTGGACGGAAAAGACGTTCATCATAAGACTTAAATGGGTATTAAATGTCATATTTGAGTTGTATTAGACAAATGAGGTTGCTAGAAAAAATGAAATTTGAGAACTCAATTTGGGATTTAATTTGGAATTACAGATATTGATTTAAAACTTGAATACCACTTTCTCCATGGTCATTTGAAATGGTCAAAGGAACCATGAAAGCTTGCACTTTCCATCCGGATGTTTGTGTTTCGACTGTGTGTTTGATGTGCAATATGGCGCTGTTTAAGGTGTGCTGCCTCCAAGTTGCATTGTTTCTGTCTAGTAATTCTAAGTTGTTACGTCTCTAGCAATTTGGCTTACAGGCCACGATTTAAGATTAAATAACCTTTAATTATTATTTTTATTATTATTAGCATTTTTACACTTCAGTGACTCCAAAACGGTTTTTCTGTCATTCCGTTACCAAAAAATACCATATTTTTAAATTATTAAAATAAGTTGTGGTAGGAATGTAAACAAAGTTCATATTCAAAGTACGAATAGGTAGCTCAACAATAATGAGCCATTTTTTCACTTATATCCCTTTTGTTAATTAATTACACGTAATTAAAGTGTGTAATTCCGTTATCAAATCGGTAATGGAATGACAAATCATCGGAACTGGGTGAAAAAAAGTCTTACAGACCACCACCGATGGCGTCAGAATCACTTAAAACAGGTAAAAAAAATATCCCATATGACCAATAATTTTTTACCTACTTTTTCAAAAAATCTGAGACTTTTTTTTCCAAAACAGAATTCAGCAACCTTAAGCTTAAATTGCTGTTTTACAAACAGGCAGTATGCCTTAATAAAAATATTAAAACATTTTGTTTTCTCAAATAATTTAAGACCTTATCTAACCAATGCATGAACTTAAAAAAATGTACCACTATCTTTGTGGTGAGATTTGGCCCCCCTGATTTTAGAGAAACTCCAAGAAACTTTATACATGTTTCTGTGGGAGGACATTTTGGCATTCCGTTACCGTCATTCCGTTACGTTTCGTATTTTAATAACAGAAGATTTTTTTTTTCAAAACTCATGTGTTTTATTTAAGATAAGACTCTAAGGATGACATTGTTTACATCTAAAATAATATTGCCTCATAAAATTCACAGAGTTTCTGCGAAACGTATGTGAGGTGCAAAACCCATGTCCATTTTTACCGTCATTCCGTTACCAGCCTCATTAATATGCATATTTCCGAAACAAAAAATATTTTTGAAACAAACTAAAGTACACATGGAAGGTACGGGTACTGGCATAGTTTAGTTGTATTTGTTTGCTCTAACTGATTCAAATATGTGTGATAAACACATCTGAAAGTGAGTCCTAACGTCATTCTCTTACCGTGGAATCGCCCTTATATAATCATCCTAACTAGTCTAGCACAAAGATGCTCATAATTAAAAACACGGGAGGCCTTAAAAAGATAATGGAGTCAAGTGGGAGGACGAGGTTGTAGACCGGGTCAATCCACCTTAAAGCTAATTTGCATTAAATGCCTTCCGAACTTAAATCATCTTTACAATGTGCAAAGTAAATATTTTGAAGTCACAAAAATATGTATTGATTTTAACTCTTGAAATTGTGTTTTCGATATACACTTCGTCAGCATTTTGTATTACTTTCCATTACTGTACACGACGAATCAAATTTGCCCGGAAGAAATATAGGCCTATAATTTGATTTTGTCATTGTAGGTCTATAACACAGATGTATGCAAATTTGAATTGAACATATAATTGCCAATTAACAATCCACGAAATTGAAAATCAACCCCAGATTGTTTCACACCTTTGATGTTGACGAAAAAGTTGATGTTTTTTTCAAAGTAAATGCGTAATGGCAAAATGTTTAAATTTAAAAAGCATAAAGACGAACTTTCTTTACTATAAGCTAAATGTTATGCTGTACAACGAAATTCATTGACGAACAATTGGGAAAAAGTGGGAAATTGGCCGGGAAAACCTATAAATCGTGAAATAAAGTTGCAACATATCTTGATATTTTTGTCTATTAATTTGAAAGCATAAATTATTGCAAATATTTTGGTACAAATAAGGGGTGTTCGATAGAGTTAGATTATTTTCTTTTTAATATACATATCTTAAATATTGCTGGGTGAGCGAAGATAAGAAATACGTAAGACAAATGGCCGACCTAAATTTAGACTTGGTTTGATGCATAATAAATTATTTCAGGGTTGTAACCAATCTATTCCAACCAAATATGTGAGCAGGAAAAATACAAAATGTATTTGCTTAAAAATCAGAGTGAGCATTTTCTGCATGCAAACGTGAACAGAACTTTTCAATCGTAGGCTAATCATTTACGACCTAAAATGAAAATCAATTAAAACAAAAAACAATCAAAAGCTGAAAGTTTACATTTTTCTGTTATTCTATTGCCTCATTTTGGCTTGGAACCCCAAATTTTGATATTTGAAA
>JAMKCH010040755.1:0-101000 GCA_023653785.1 Ophioderma brevispina | reverse complement strand
CATAAAATTTATTTCGCCCAAGAATTGAAGCGCATCATATTTTCATAACAGTTGTAGTAAATGATAAAATTGTCTTAATATAATAAACACTTTGATTGTATTGGGGTTTCAGTGAAATTTATACATGTTAGGTACAAATATTTATAGTTAAGTCAATATTTCAGGACAATATTTTACTGAATAACTAGACAATTTGTTTCACCCTGTGTGTCTGAACAAAAATAGCATGTTTTTGTAACAGATAGACTAAATGATAATGTGAGCCTTAAAGATATGCACCTTGATATTAGACTTTCAACTTTCTGTTTCTGATGAATGATCATGTTAAAGGCCGGCCTAGAGATTTCCCGAGTATGGCGTCTTCAAGTTTTTTAACAAATCTACATAATGCTTGTCCACATACTAATCACTGTGTGAAGTAGCCTCGATCAAATTGATGTCCTTCATGTAGAAAATCACTGCTTTGTAATAAAATTCCTCATCCAGAATTTTTGCTACACACAGTATCCAAAGTAGCCGTGATCAAATTGATGACCTTCATGTAGAAAATCACTGCTTTGTAATAAAATTCCTCATCCAGAATTTTTGCTACACACAGTATCCTATGGTACTGTTATACTACACGTAAATGTTTACTGCACTATACATGGAATTGAGCATTTTAGATGAGGCCAAAAAAAATATAGTTTGTCTCAAAGCTGATGAGTGTTTTAAAAACTAATGCGGTACGTGCATTTTTTGTTTTATTATTTTTTTTATTCCAAACTCCATTTGCTCACTCATAAAATATCAAAGTTCTTCTGTTCAAAACACATGATACGATAACTGGACTGACCCAAACCACAACAAAGCTCCGGCAGTTAGGTGGTCACCTAGGAGCTGATCAGAGGCAAGGATCTATCTATTACTACTAGTATTATCCTTTCAGTATTTTACGTAAGTGGAGATAAAAAAAAGTCCATAAGCCAGTCTGCCTGCATGCAAGGCACTTGAACCTAAGTGGACTGTTGGACCCAAACCTCGACAAAGCTCCATTTCGGGCAGTTAGGTGGTCAAGCTGATCAGAGGCATGGATCTATTCTAGATATTATATCTTTTCAGTATTTTACTTAAGTGGAGACAAAAAATTATATTGAGAGTAAAATCATATAAGTTTGCATTTTCTTCTGATGCATTTTGATGACTTCAGGAGACTATAACTCTTCATTAACTGGTCATTTAATAATGTTTCAATCCAACTATGGATGGAGTTTGGAATAATATGAGAACACAAAATAAATTGATGATTTATAAACTTGAAATGTCCTAAAATTTGAATTCAGAAAGAGTTAAATATGAAAAAATATTAAAATAAAGACTAAAACTATTGACATTAACCAGTAGATTACCTTTCACCCTGCCGGTGTTGTTGAAAAATATTGCCGCGGTCACGAATCACAAAACAGTCTCTTACACAATAATAAACTGATACTTGATGCCATACATAATAGGGCTATCAATGGAAACAGCATAAAAACACATGCTCGTAACAGTGAAAATTGTCGGGAATATAAGTCGGGGTTTTAATCACTTGATATCGCTTCCAATTTGTGATGCTTTCTGGCAATTTCAGAAAATATCATTCAAAAAGATGGGGTTATTATGGACAAAATTTCAGAACTTTATTGATCAAATATCTAAGACATTTCTTTTCCTGGCAATTAATTTTTTTAAATCTGTTTTTCGGTATGCTATTTAAAAGTCAATCGAGATCTTCAGAATCATACTCGTACGTTTTAAGTACTTTAGGGCCCGAATGGACAATCTCCGGCAGAAATCATTACTAGTTGGAAGGCATGATATTTGCTGAGAAGCTGCAGGTTCGCTTGCGGGGGTGTTAGTTTTCAACAAAAATCGGATTATCAATGGTTTTTTTGAAAAAAAAAACAGTTCCGCATACTTTTTTTGAATTTACCACAAAATTTACACGCGCGCGTTCCTTTGTATGAGACAAACCATATTTTTTTTTTGCCTCCACCTTTTTTAATCACCACAAAAATTATATTTCGAAAAACTCTGAATTGGTTTTATAAGTCACCTAAGTGTCCCTCTTCCGTGCTGTACCACATGGAGACACAAATACATTCAGTAAGCGGTATCCTCAAAGGGAGTCTACTTTCACACGTATGTGGTCGTGTCACTTTGTGAAGGTCTTGCGCACGGGCCCGTTGGGGGTAAAGAGTGGTCTTACTCCTATGGACCCTACCTAAAAATGCATTTCCATATGAATATTTCAATAAACTCGCCACATGTCAAGACTACTCTACAAAAGTTAACAGCAAAGAAGAAAACTTGAAAACATATAATTCGACCTTGAAAATTAGAGGGCGAAAACATGGATTTTATAGTATCGATTTGGCGCCATTTTGGTTTTTTATTTTTTATTTTTCCAACATTATACATGCTTAAATATAACTATTAGGTTGTTTCAGTTAAGACTGATTATAGTCCAAGAAAATTGAGGTTTGACCTGGAACAATGCTTCATCAACGGTTTTTTGTACACAATGCTTTGCCGTATGTACCTAAATGATATACTACAAGTCCAGAATCCAGTTGCATAAATATGCCTATTGGCATAAATTCAAAATGGCCGCCATTTTTGATAGATTTTTGTTAATATCTTGAGTTCTGCGACTCGTAGTCAGAATATTTCCGGCTATACCCATATGTTCAAGGTCTGGTAGACACAAGTATAGACAGTACTCATAGCATAGGATGTTTGGTTCGGCTTCATTTGCATAAATCCAAAATGGCCCCCCATAGTGATAATTTTTTGTCCACATCTCGAAATCTGAGTCACAAAGGAGTCTAATATTGTGTCTATACATTTCTGTGATCAATTATTGCAATGTGAATTGGGATAATGTGAATGATGAGACACCTTCTCCGTCATTCACATAAATCCAAAATGGACAGGACCAGCAAGCCATGGTAATAATTGGGGGTGACCATAATGATACGTCCTAAGATTCGTGGCAGTTTTAACTTGCTAAGAGTATGGCACCAATTTGGTAAGATAAACAGAAACACTGAAACAATTATTTTCCAATTTCATATACAGTCTTAACCATGAGAATCATCTCCGGCATTCCCCAGTGGGCAATCGACGCTGGACGTCGAAAAGACGTCGAGCGTTTTGAGAGAATTTACACACTTTTATGTCGAAAATGTCGAATCGATTTGACGTCGTTCTTAAAACGTCGATTCATTTTGCATTTTTCCGACGCTAAATTTAATAAAAAAAAAACCGTCGACCTGTTTTCCACGTGCCACGTCGTTTCGCCGTCGCTCTAAACGACTATGCCCCGCTGGGTCAAGATCAAGTTCCAGCAGTGAAGAATTGGCACATGCATGTGATACCATTAATTTTAAAGGGGGATGACCCTTTTAAGTAAATAACGTTTGGAATCGGACGCATGGCCTTCACCACCACCCCAAACCCACCTGTAAAGTTTCGCGCCGATATGCAACCCATTAGATGTGAGATATTAATTTGACCTTGTAATTCCCATAGAGTAGCTGTGTAAAAATCAATATTCGCTCATACCATCGAAACCAAATATCCCTTTAGCCCTAAGAATGTCACAGCGTAATAGAAAAACAGTAGCTTTCTAATAGACAAACTTTGACCACTTCCAGTACATCTGGGTTCTGGGACAGTAATCGGACCATGGCCCTTAATTGTAACTCATATAACCAACGTATCAATAATTACGATATTACTTAACCTTCCATTTAATCAGGTATTTTTGGTAACCATGTCTACCAGCGGGGGATAAGGGTGTTGATGTAACTCCATATATGTTCCATAGACAACCCTTAATTTTGGTTTTGTGCATCAATGATAGCTAAGGTTCTTCTCTATCTAGTGAAACCAAATAAGTACGCAAATTCCCAGCATCATCTTGCTTCTACAACGTCATAATGCACGGCCCCCCTTGCAAAATTTTTGGTGAATCATTTTTGTAGTACAAAGGTGTAGGAAATTTGAAATTTTTGGGCTGCAAATAACCTAAAATGTAACATACAATGAAAGTTTTATTTAACTGAAACTTTTGTTTTAAAGAGCAAATATATGGTGTAACAATTTTCTTAGTAAAGTATAGGAGGCTTCACCAATCCCCTCATCTTTAGCGGCTTGCTCTTTTCCCTGGGTTAAGGTGGTGGGTCCGAAGTTTTTTCAATAAAATGGTGCTCAAAGATAGAAAAAATACCTAAAAACTTGCGACACAATCCACCTTTTTGGGCACCAGGAGAAAAAACTCGAGGGAGTGCAACATACCACCACTCCCAATTCCTCCATAGCAGTTTTAAATATCATCTTAAGTATGTTATTAATTTTCGAATTTAAAAAGTAACAAAATAGTTTTGCGACATATGCTTAAAATCTGTGGCTATGGTTGAAGGTTCCTTAAGTGTTGCCTATTTAAGCAAAACATAACGTTTTAAAAAAAGGTTCTCTTTCTTGAGTCTTGGCCTATCTCTGTTCCATTTTTTCACCCATCCCGATAGTCTTTTTAACAACGTCGGTAGGAGGATAGAGGGTTATGGTTGGTGCAGGATATCACATAAGGGAAACTGTCAGCAGCAATAGTAAGGTGTTTACATCAGGTTACCTTTGAGATAGGCACATTTTGCATCTTCTTTCTTTTGACAATATTCCACTTTAAACAAATTACCATCTGGTGTTATTATTGCTGATCTAGTGTTTCTACTACAGCAATGAAAACTTTGAAATGTTCAACAATTCACACTTGACAGTGCTCATTGACAATTTAAGTTGTAAGTAGCAATACTTGTTTCACTAATTGTGGCATTTTGCTCAATGAAGTTGTCCTTTTCGGCAAAAGTCTTTTCTGATTCAGTCTTACCATGTTAATGATATGATATGATACAAAATGACAATTAAATCTTCTTGAAAAACCACCTATCTACGTGCTTAACCTCATAATAAAAACGTAGTCCATCTCTCTGGTATCACACATTAATGATAGAAAGCATGCTTCCTCAAACCTATCCAAAAGAATGGGACAAGAGTAGCAGTTTGACAACCCTCGAGGGATGGAATGGCTGAATGACCTGATAAATCACCAAAATCAACCTAATAAAGATTTTGTGGTAATCAGTTTAAAGGCTGACTCAGATGTCCCGATGAGGGCGCACGCAATTTTTCAAACAAAATCCATGTTTTGTGTCATATACTAATGCTTGTCCATATACTAATCACTGTGTGAATAACTAAGCTTAAATCGACCCTTATAGAACAATCACAACTTTTTATAAAATTCCGGATCTGGAATTTTTTTTTATACAACACGGTATCCTATACCACTGTTATACTGTGCATTAAATGTACTTGCAATCTGCATGCAAACCAAAATACCGATTCATCTCTAACTTTGGAATACGCATTTTGGTTCTAATTTTCTTTTTAAGTAACAGCACAAAAAAGTTCAAAGCAGATAGCGGAACATTGCAATGGACTACACTGTATACTAAGAGGTGTCTGGAATAAATAGCAGCAGCGCATACAGAAACTTACTAATGTTAAGCTTTGCCCTGACTTATATACAGTGCATGAGAACTTCATATTCCAAGCTTTTTCATAAAAGATTTCAGTAATTCCTTTACTTTTGGGCAATGAAGCTATGAGCTTCCCAAACAAGTACAGCCTGTAAAATGATACTGGATTTTTTTTCCTCCTTCTGATTGTGTCATTTTTAATGTAATAACCGTCTTAAATATGTTCTTTTCTATTTTGAAATTGATCAGAAGTTTTGAATCCACAAATATTTCAAAGAATAGATATTTTTTCAATCTCAAGTTGGTGATTTCACATACTCATTTCAAGAAAGATCCGCACATGGCAGCCTATTGGATTTATGCAATAAAGGCATAAACCCTCCCTCATATTGCTATTAGTGTTTCTCTTGAGGTTCCGTAGACCCCAAAAATGGTATGAGACCCACATTACTCTCTACGACCCTCCGATCTTGAGTTATGGGCAAAAGTCCTTAGAAATGGCGGCCATTTAGAATTTATGCATTAGACATATTTCGGCAACCCGGATTTTCTCGGACTTTTAGTAGTCATTTTGGGTACTTCAAAGAAAGCATTGTGAAGAAAAACCTATGATAGCAAATTATAGTTCCAGTTACACCAAAATTTCATTATCTTCCTGGTCATTAATTTAACTAAGTTTAGCAAAACAGGGGTGTTACATAAATTTTGTAAGTTGGTTTTCTTAGCAATATATTTACCATTCATATTAACAGGGAAATAGGTTACGGATCAAATGACATAATAGCATATAATCGTGGGGGAATTTAATCTGGCAACGCGCAGGCCCTTAGCCAAGGATTTTTTTCTGGGGGGTGGGGATTTTTCCAAAGTGGACTTTTTTTTTTCCTCAAATGTGGACGCGTTTCACAATAGAGGGGGTGGAAATTTGGCAAAATTGGACCCTTTGTCCAAATATTGACTTTTTTGACCAAAAAAAAGCCTAAAACCCCATTTTTCCTAGCTCGCCGTCGCTTCGCTCGCAACACATAATTTTTTGTGGACCTTTTGGAATTTGGAGATTTGGGTGGGTATATCGCACCCCCCCCTGGCTACGTCCCTGGACGCGTAGCACGGTTTTCCCTTGCGCACCTGTCCATAAAGATGCGGAATACGTAGCTTGACATTAGCAGAAGGGGCCCATATGAACCCCCTTAACCACTTTAGTGTTAAAACCTGGGTTTAAACAGCCATGTTATTTTATATTCTTTCTTGAATGTGTCCTTTTGTACAGTGTCTATGGAGGATGACCCAAATTCGCCCCCTCAGAAATGCCTTGGCACCCCTTCTGCCCCCCCCCCTTTGCAAAGGTATGGTTATGCCACTGGGACTCAAAGCCTGGTCCTTACTCAAATTTTTTTCCATCAAACCGTGCAATGTTGGCCAACTTTGTTCCATGCCTAATCTTGCATGGCACGTTCAATTTTCTTTCAGAAATTCATATTTTCTTCTAGACTTGTAGCACAGGCGGCCCAAAAAATTGTTAACACGACTCGGAACGAGACAGCATTTTGATAAAAAGAAAAGTAGCATGGTCTTGGTTTGGCACACTTTGAGCCAATCAAACAAGCTTTAATTTGCATTTTATTTCATTCCAATCGATACGTAAAACCAAAGATATCTTCATCAATTATGAGAGGACAACAATCAACTTGGTCCTATTTCTGCCTTAGAACACTGGATTGCCTTATGCAACATGAATACACTTGGCTTTCATAGCCACATCTTCTCTCATATTAAAAAGAAAACACATAATTTTAGCGATATTTTCTATGAAAGAAGACTTTCGAGTTCCTGCCACCGTGTTTTCCAAAAACGTTCAATCGGTTGGATCTACCACAAGGCTCTTGGTTAACAAGATAAATGTTGCTTGAGTTTCTGCCAATTCTGTCCGTGATCTGGCCTTCCACTAGTGCCTTTATTTTCAATTCTGCCTGCTTCATTAGTCCTGGAGGCTTTATTATCACGACGTTTCTATCTTTCTTTTGTTGTTTTACTTTCGTGTTTTTTGTTGTTTATTTCTGACTATAAAATCAAAGATATTAATAATAATAATAATACAAGATTTATATAGCAGCCGTATGCTATTGGCCTCTAAGCGCTTTCACAAATGGCCGCTGATCACTGTGGCCCAACCTAACCATAAACCATTTAGCATCATTTCACGGGATGCAGCAGATCGGGATCAGCGCTTTCCTTATCAGCAAACATACCTCGAGATAACCATCGCAGCCGAGACCAGCTTCCCAATGTCGCATGGGTAAATCGGGGCAAATAAGCGGTTAGTTTTCTTGTCCCGGAAATTACAAGACGCTGAATCTCACAGGGCTCAAACGCACACCTATACGCATACACTGGAGTCGAGCGCTTACCTGATTGAGCTAATCTTGTCCGCTTCTTGGGAGGGACCGGGAATTCAATAAGGAAGTCTGATGTTTGGGTTTAACTTTCTGTGTAATTTTGAGTGATTTGATAGGGCTAAACGCTGCTATGAAAGTGAACCTGACTGATTAATATTTGAAAAATATCACAGTATTGCTGATCATAAAGATAATGATCACACTTTATGACCATAATAAGTTCAAAGGATGTCAGATCTCTCGAATAAGTTCAATTGTCCAATCATAACCACAATACATAACCATTTTGAGTTTGTACAAAAGCATGTTTTTCATACAATCTTACAATGTAACTATCGCAAATCGGACCAATCCAACTTGTACTCTTCTTTTTAATGAAGCATATTTTTTTCTACATACGCATTAATGAAATAACGCAAATAAAGCCTTCTTTATTTAGTCAGCTTTAAGAGCATACCAACAAGACCGCATGTGTACTTTAGATTTTTACAAAGGCCCCTGTGTCCCGAGTGTTAGCTTTTTTGGGGCCATCCTGTACAATACAAAATACATGATCAGCATCAACTTAAAATGTAGACATAAGTTTGACAATATGTTCTAAACCACACTAAAATACTAAAATAGTTTATAAAATCTAAACATGCGCTTTTGTAGGCATACTGTAACTTTGTTGATTGAGGCTTATTTTACCTGCTACAGAACTATACTATGAGTGTGAGATCGAATACAATTAGATCTGATAGAGTGTATAAAACTACTTGTTTATCTTTCACTTGACCTTGATATGACCTAAAATGCACGAGCTGGAAGTTAAATCGTTTGAACAAGAAAAACAGTACTTATAAGGGAACCATATAAGCTATGGCAATCAAAAGATGGAAATAATGACTTATAAACTTTCAAATTTTTTAAAGAGACTGGCACATTTGAAAATCGTGCAACCTCAAGATTTTTTCATAATCGTATTTTTTTTCATGGCTGTAAAGCTTTTATATACCACAGCCCTCACCCGAAAGGATTAAGACCAACTCAGCTTCCTTATGGGTAAACAGAACGATGTTTATAATTTTCACGTCGCCGGCGACCTTAATTCAACAGCCAGAACTACGAAAATGGGGTAGTTTAACAACAAAACAATAACACAAGAACACGCATCCGTATGCCATGTTTCCCACGCTTGCCACGTGTTTACCGGTCTATAACCTTTGTGGTTTGAATATCATTGAGTACGAGTCCCAACTATTCATTAATATACACATTTGTTGATTAAAATTATGGAAAACTTAAAGTTGGCCTAAAATTTCCCTGGGCCCTAAATTCATAAAACCTTGCTAGTTTAGCTGCAACTAAGGCCTAGTCATTCTAAAATCCATAGTATGCAACTACGGAGTTTGACAACTAATTGAAATTCATAAAACCTTATTAAGATCCTTGCTAACTAGTTACAATGTCGGACTCTAGTTTGCCCCCTAGCCATATCTTTTTTTCGACATGAAGTGTGTGGCTTTTTCGGGCAGAATGGCCCTGGCTCAGTGTGGGAATGTGAATTCAAATACTTAAATGATACCCCTTTTGTGTTTTGAGTGTGTTCACTCAGAGCCTTAACTGCTTGATCACCTGTGAACCATGATCAAAATGAAGCCAATATATTTGTAGTAGCTTCCGTATAGGCATGTGCACATGAGCAAACACACACATCAAGCTATTTCGATAGTTGGATTTGAAAGAACTATTAAAGAACTTCTTTAAAATCTGCTGTAATACTGCTTTTGAGACATGTGATGTTTAATGTTTTGTACTAAGCAAATCTCTTCATTACTCAAAATTAAAACATCTCATAAAGCTCTTATTGTACTGTAGCAAACATTAATATAAACTTATGTAAACACAGAACATTTTTAATTATGAAGCAAGAAATTAAAGAAATTCTTTACTATTTCTTTCAGTAGGTTGATAATTTATTTCATTTCAAAGATACCAGCATTATTTTTGGGGCCTGTATTTACACAATTCCTCCTTTCCTTTGTTCACACTGATGCCTATTCCGGCATTATGTGACTGCAAATGAACCTTGAAGACAACTTTACTCACTTTTTTTTAAATCAATGATCCTATACATTGTTTTAATTTAAATTTCACACATACTATAAATCATCATTGTAACATAACTTCAGTGGTTAAGTGTCTTGTAAAATATTTAAGAAATAATATACTAATATTGGTTTTCCTTCCTGATTAAGTTGCCAACTAGTGAGTTAGAGGTTGCTCTGGACACTCTAAAATTTAGCAAGATTCTTAGAAAGCAACTAGCACTAATAGGTTTTTATGAATTTCAACTAGTAATCAACTAGGCTTATTTGGCAACTAAGTCCCATTTTAGTTGCGAACTAGGCTTAGTAAGGTTTTATGATTTGGGCACCTGGGTGACTTTATCCTCATATCAAGGCCTATCTGTTTTTGGGGTAATGTTATTTTTATGTGTAAAATATTCTCTGTTCTTCCAATGCCTAGATATCATTTGAAGAGCAAATTGGAAGAAATTTCAATATTATTGGGTGGAAATGTCACAGTGCCCTCTTTAACTTATGTAGTTAATGTGAAGAAACTGAGAATTGTCCATGGAACGGGGCATGTAGTATTAGAGGTTTTTTATAATATGTTTTAGTGGCCACCACCACGATAGATAGCTGGCAGACCACTTAGCAATCGCTGTGCGTATGGACGTGTGTTTGTGGTGTGTGTCACTAATAGTAGTTTTTTTAAATTGACCCTCATTGAAAAATTGTTCAATTGAAACCAAACTTGGTGTCATAGTAACCCCATGGGCTCCCTCTATGTTGAGGAGGTGTCAAAGGTCATTGCCCAAGGTCAAAGGTCATGATAGGTCAGTTGTAAGCCTACAACTTATATTCGTTGAATATAGTGATCGAAAGCTGCAGATTAGAACCGCAAAGTTAATTTATTCATCTATTTTTAATCCCCTGGCCTAAAATGGGCATGGGGAATTCCTTCTGTGTGTGCATTTACTCTTTGTGTCTGTGTGTGTTATGGTTTCCATGTTGGTTAGGTTGGACTTTTTGTGTAGCCTGCCCTAAGGCATGGACGCACCATAGGAATCACTTTATTAATCCACATGTTGATGTCTTTTTGTTTGTTTTGTTGAGTGTCTGTTTTTGTTGTGAAAGGGTTAACATACTTTTGATGGATTTAAACCAAACTTTGGGTCACAGTGCAACATGGCATCCCCCATTTGTTGATGAGGTCAAAGGTCACATACCCCAAGGTCAAAGGTCATCTGAGGTCAAGTTGTAAGATAGACTGCAAAAGTAAAATTGACCTCTAGTGAAAAGTTGAATTCAATTGGAACCAAACTTGTTATGTTGCGTTTTACATGCAAACCCTCTTTTGTTTGAGGTCCAAAGGTCCATATCAAGGTCAAGGTCATGTTTAGGCCATCATTCACTAACCGCGAAAAGACGGCAGGCAAACCAGCGGTCCGAGGACCGAGGTATTTTTTTTATATCCTGCCCAAACCTTTGCCCAATTGCAGCCAAGCTTGATCAAAATAACCATCGGCACGGTTCATAGGTACTCGAGTCATTTTGTGGTTAACCCTAAGTGGTCTAAGGGCATGTGGGGGCCAGATTTACAGGGCATTCTTGGGATGCAAATGTGGTAGATGATAAAACTTGGTGGTTGTGGTCAACACAAAAAAATTTTGAAGAGTCATTTTTAAGAAGGTCATGGGGGTCATCCAAGGTCAAATCACTACCAATAGTTGTATGGTCATGACACCTGAGTGGGTGTAATCAACATTTTGCTTTTTCAAGGTCATTTCCAGGGCTGCCTGATTCCTCCAGTCCAAATCAGGTCCATTCACTTGAAGTGCTTGGATGGTCATGAAACCTTTGTGAGTGTGGTCAACATTCATGCTGAAAATGTTAAGGTCATGTTCAAGGTCATGTGGTCACCACAAAATGCAATAATTTGCAGCAAATGATCAAACAGTTGAAAGCAAACATACCTTTGAGTCCATACAGTGACAAAGTTCAAAATTTTCAATGAGGTTTTCAAACACATTAGAGTTATGTGCATTTTCAGAGGAGTCATGACTCAGAATCAGTAAATCATTTTAAACATAATTATACAAGTATTGAAGAGCTATTTATCGCAGTACCAGAACATTTACACTTAATAATAAATCTACACTATATCTTAGGCTTTATAAATTTTGGTAGCTACACCTCCCCGTCAAATTAACCAATACCCTCAAAACACACAATTCATTCCTGAGATACTCTGCAGTGGATTTTGGGAAATTAAGATCCGAATAGGAACTTAAATAAAGAAAAAGAAATGAAAGTCGCAAAATGAGGCAAGATCTTTCAACTTATGTGTGAACGTGTACAAAGTAGTATTTGGGTCATCTTCTTAATTAATGTATTGACAAATTGGTTTTTTACCATTGCGACCTGATCATGAATAAGGAAATCATGACGTGCTGAAAGAAATAACAATAGTGAATGAAGACAATATTGGCAAACACTATAAGGTCAAATTTAAGAGGATGACATTTTCCACTAGAATAGATGCACTGGACGAGCCGGATATCCAACTCATTGAAATTTACCAGTAACCACCTTAACATTTGAAAATAGACCGTCAATCAATCATATTTTCTCTCGTTCATAATCCAGACTTTTCCAGGAAGAAGACCATTATATTAAACCGTCTTTTGTGAGTGGACTGGTTATAATTAACCACAGTAAATGTAGCAATTTCTAACCCTCCACTTTGTATGTAACGCGGGGTAATGCCTGATACATCTCAAGTAGGTTGATAGTGAAATGATAATGCTGATAGTAGTTGATAAATTTTATGCTCCCATTCGTCTGAAGAAAAAAAAACTATCTCAGCAAAAAAATAAGTTTATCACCTTTCTGTTATGAGATGCTGAGCACCCCCAGGGCTACTTTCAATGTAGCTGTATGCATGGAACCCGATCCCGTGAATTGAACTATGCCACAATACCTAATTTACAATTATAAGGATAACGACCGAGCCCAGTGC
Organism: Ophioderma brevispina; assembly: GCA_023653785.1. Lineage (NCBI taxonomy): Eukaryota > Metazoa > Echinodermata > Ophiuroidea > Amphilepidida > Ophiodermatidae > Ophioderma > Ophioderma brevispina. Next base: position 87,970 of record JAMKCH010040755.1, on the reverse strand, counting down.
ATTTAGTTAGGATAATTATATGGGTGCATGTATACATTAACTGTGTGGTCTTACCACCATTGATCTGTAGGTATTTTAATACCTACAATACATTTTTAATACTTACAAAAGGTATTTGGAGGTATAATAGGTTGCAGACATTAGCTTGATATTGAGTGTAAGTCGATATCAAGTGAATTGACCCGATATTTCTATGTTGTCTACTGGAAGCAGTGAATTGTGTGAGCCTTGCATTATTTGATGACCTGCTGCATTATGGGTATTCTGAAAAATATGCATGTGGAAATGACATATATTGACATATTACACATTTAACGAGGTCTATGATACCATATGCCTTGGGGCTGACTGACGTGTTTTTTATCCCCCTGGCTTAAAAAGCCATTGGGATTTTGCATTTTATAAACGTAATATCTTGTATTTTATTGTGTTTAAGACAGCCATCCCCAAACCAGTTTGTTTAAATATTGGGTCCTAAGAAAGTGATTTCATTTTAACACAATATGTGTGCGTGCATGTGTGGTGCGTGCGTGTAGATTGTGTGTGTGTGCGTGCGTGTATGTATGTGGTTTGCATTCATGCATGTGTGTGCATGCGTGGATTATCATCATGTGCCTTGTGTGTTAAGTCTTGGTTTACCCTTTTTAAATGGGCGAGTGGACACCTTGACTAACCCTCCTTTTTGCCACTAAACTTGGGTAATAGAGGCACCATAAAGACTTGCATGTTGTGGTAGGGTTCAAGTAAAGGTCAAATACCATGGTCAAAGGTCATCAGAAGGTTCACTTAGTAGAGAGTGAAGAAATGGAGGATCACGAAACCAGGAAACTCTAGTACTTTGAGAGCCACCATGCTTACTTTTGAAACCATGAATAAAAAACAAATGAAGATGTTAAATCGTACAAATTGCAAAAAATAACAATTTCATAGAGTAATCTGCACAAACAATGAGACCTTTGTATTCATCTACAAGTTCACTAATGTTATATGTCTTTTTACTTTAATCCATCCCATGCATATTGATAACCCAATGTTTCCGCAATACACATTGTGGGTTTCTTCTTTTACATAACAGCCTGAAAATCCCTTTTTCTCAGTCTACAGTCCAGACGAAGATTCCAAGATAATGATTCAGTGATTTTTGGTTTAATTCTAAAAACAAAAAAAAAAATCAAAAAATGGAAGGTTTCAGGGGACATGTCAACAGCGTGTGGTACACCGGGTTATGTAGCGCCAGAAGTACTTGCACAGAAACCCTATGGCAAAGCAATTGATGTATGGTCAATTGGCGTCATTTCATATATTTTGTAAGTGAAGTTTACTGCTCTTTTATTTGTGGTACATTGATATGGGTTATTTACACAGCTGTTTGAAAGTCTCATTTGTAATGACAAAACCAGAATAAAACCAAAACAATATTAATGGGACATGGTTTTGACAACCAGTTTGGATTATTTATTCCATTAACTACATCCTGTGTAAATTTTACAAAATTTCGTTGTGAGCAAATATCATTTCTCTTAACAATCCAGTTTTACACAGATCTATGGAGAATGTCTCTTTTACGAACTGTAGGTTTGTTGGTGTAACATTGTCAAGATTCTGCAGTGGCAGCGCACACGGGAGGGAGGCATGGGGAAAGGGAAATTCCTTCTCCCCCCCCCCCCCCGCCATTTTTGTTTCTCCCCCTCCCAATTTGGCCCCGCTGGCAGCAGAAAAAAATGACAGATTTGTAACACAAATCAGAGATTTAGGCCAAAAAAACACCAAATTTGGGAGCTTTGGGGAAATGTCAAGTTGGGCTGTGGTGAGTTGAATTCTGAAGTAGGTAACAAGTCGTCGTTGATCAAAGTGATGCGAGTTGCCAACAGTGAAATGAGTTAGGCAACAACCAATGCCATACCGAAAATCACTGGCCCAAGGTTCAAATGTGATGTTTGTAATCGTTTGGTTGATGAGGTCATGTGGACTGATTAAAGGGCATTCTTTGAAAATCTATCCATTCATTTTCCCGCCACAAATCAAATGCTACGGTCACCAAATTTAGTCAATAAAAGCACCGAACCAAAGCCCATATGAGGTGTACACAGATTAGGGTCAAATGTTATGTGGGTGGATTAAAGGGGCATTTTGTAATTTTTGGTTACAGTTTTGGAATGTATCTCTTGCTCAAATGCTTGGGCCAGTTGCAGCCAAACTTGATCAGAAGAACCACTGATCCAAGGTTCAAATGTGGTGTAATCCAATTGTGGTGAGAGGTCATGTGGACAGATTAAGGGGCATTCTTTGAAAATCTATCCATTCATTTTCCCACCACAAATCAAATGCTACGATCACCAAATTTAGTCAATATAAGCACTGAACCAATGCCCGTATCAGGTGTACACAGATTGGGGTAAAAGTTTATGTGGGTGGATTAAAGGGGCATTTTGTCATTTTAGTTAAGTTGTGGAATGTATCTCCTGCCCAAATGCTTGGGCCAATTGCAGCCAAACTTGATCAGAAGAACCACTGGCCCAAGGTTCATATGTGGTGTACTCTGTGCTGAGAGGTCATGTTGTGTGAATTAATAAGTGGGTCAAAGGGCATATGGGCCAATTAAAGGACATTCTTTGATGCAAATGAGCTAATTTATCACATGATGAAACTTGGTGGGTGTGGTCAACATTCAGTGTGGAAATTTTGAAGGTCATGCAGGGTCATTAAGGTCAAATCACTTAACATATCATAGGATGATGAAACTTGGTGGGTGTGGTCAACATTTGGTGCCGAAAATTTTGAAGATCATTTCAAGGTCATGTGGGGGTCATCCAAGGTCAAATCACTACACATGGCTATATGGTCATGATCAATGTTTGCTACCAAAATTTTTCAAGGTCTTTTCCAGGTTCTGGGATAATCCAAGGTCAAATCAAGGTTTAATCACTCAAAATATTTAAATGGTCATGACACTTTGTGGGTGTGGTCAGCATTCAGTGCCAAACATTTTGAATGTCATTTCAAGGTCATGTGGGGGTCATCCAATGACAAATAACTTCAAATTGTTGTATGATCATGAAACTTGGTAGGTGTAGTCAACATTTTGAACCTTCAATTTCATATTCTTAAAAGCCAGTGCTCATATTCCTCTTCCTCCCGGCTCGAAATACCTGAATGAAATTAAGTAACACTTCTCATCCCATTGGACTGCGACCAACTTTGACCTAAATTTGGGCCAAATAAATGCAAATTGGGCACATTTGTGTGTGCTTTGCGTGCATGTCGTCCTGGTTAGCACTTGGAGCAGGACACTGGAATGACTTGCTCCTATGGCTTGATATCTTGATTCACCGCGAATCACTTGTTAATTGGTTTTAAACTACCACTAAAAAGTGGGTTATTTGTTACAAGTAAGCGTACATCATTCTAGTCAGTTGTGTACGTCGCTCATTTACAATTACAAATGTGTATTTAAAAAAATGTTTGCGGGTCATTTTCTGAAGCAGGAAGCAAGTACAATGTAAATTCAAGATGGCACAGACAATATAAATCATACCATGCACACATACACAAGGGTTGTCATTTGCTTGGGTGAAGCGACTTAAGCCATTCAAGAAACTTTCAATTTTTGTGCAATTTTATTTAGATTGTAAACATAAAATGAGAGGTGCAGTATGGCATCTCATTGAAATTCTACCCTTTTACTATAGTGTCTTTAAATAAAAGGACAAGCTTGTTGACTTTTAAAGGTGCATTTCTTGATCCTAGCACGTCAGTTTTGGTGTATGGTTCATTAGATATCCCTGAGAAAAGCTTATTTCCAAAATTTTAGTCGATTCTGGCAGTGCGTTTTGATGTTATGCACACATGTTTGCATCACACTGCCCCATAGGCCACTGTGTAGTAATTTCTGTCCGTTTACGGCCAGAGAATACAAAATTACGAATTTGTTCAAGAGCAGATCGAATTTGCACGCAAGATTAGTCACATACTATACTTAGACCAATGGTTAAGGTGACTTTTTTAGGTAAGACGGGGGACGAGGCTGTGGATCATGAAATTCCCCTTTAAAAGTCTGGTATGTGCCATAGTTTTCAGTAGGAATTCAAACCAGAAATCTTTGAATCTAGAAATGGTGTTACACACTCATGTCACTGTATGCTTCAAGCCAGAGGGAGTATATCCATTTTCAATCTAAGTTGCAGCTGTTTTGGGGGAGATATATTCACTTAAATATGGACATTGCTTTAACCTACATTCATGACTCACCATGTACAATCAATCTTTTACCTATCTACCCATATTAATGAAGTCTGGCTGTGGCTTGCAAAGTAGGGCACTGAAGCTAGGCCATGAGGCTAGGCCCACTTAATATATTACCTCGCACCATGACTTCTATTCCTCACAATCGACAAGTGCAGAAAGAAAATGAAATGCTTTTTTAGTCAAGAACTTTTGGGGTTGAAAGGTACAGGGGAATTTGCAATAAAGAATGAGCACTGCGGGCAAATCGTGCGGTTTTCTTCTCAAATTTGGATTGCATTTGATGACGTTATCGGTCCCTTTCATTTTGGGAGTTGGACGGATGCTAAGGAAGCGTGTACTTTCTGTGTCACCTGACGCCACTGGCTATTCCCTTCTCTCTCTTATCGAATCCAAGAAATAGACAAACTCATCTTTTAGGCTCACATGCCTGATGTGTGATGGTGTACACACATACTGGAGTTTGATTTACAATGAAGTAATTTCTTAAAAGCCTTCAATGTTAAATTACCCAGCTAACTCATTCTTGGTTTTGTAAAGTGATTGTACCTGAGGATGGTGACATACTTTTGTTGCATGTTTGTATACTGGAAATGATGCTGTGAAACATAATTGTCACTATTATCAATTTATAATTATATTACCACTTAGGCCCCAAAACAGGGTTAAATGTGCGTGTTCTGATCGTCTGTGGGACCACCCCCTGATTACCCGGAAGTAGTATTGATTTTGAATAGCAGATGATAGGTCATACTTTTCTTATTATTGTCCTGGATTTGAGCCCTCAAATCCATTTTCATTCCAAGATAAACCCCAAAACCGCCGTTTTAATGGGTAACCATCAATAATTTATTATTAGCACAGTATCGCATAGGGCTTTGGCAATATGCGTTATTGCTTCTGGCCATCAAAACCGCAAGTTTGTTTCCCACGTACTTGATGGGGCCCCTATGTGCAAAGTGCCAGACTCTCATATCATGTAGAGAACACAACAGGCTAATCAGAACAAGCACCTTTAACTCAAACATTTGGCCAAAAAAGATATGTATTTCTTTAACCATTCCTCTTGTAGGAAAACCATTGTTGGGCCATTTGAATATTACAATATTAACTAGTTTACAATACCTTTAAGTACACCCGAGTAGTCCTCTTATTTGTAAATTTGTATTTTTGTGCATATGAAACCCTGTGGAAGTGTGTAATATATACTACATATGCAAGATTGCACAGATATTATACTTAGGCTACAGTTCAATGATATAAAAAATGTAGGCAATTCGGGGGGGGGGGGGGGGGGGGTGGGGGGACTGTGGATAACAATGTCCCTTGAAAGGTGCCAACAAGAGGTGTTTCATCTTGGGCATCCCTTTAAAAAAAACTTGAAAGGCCTGATTTGCATGAATGTAAGTTTTTCCATCAAAAATCTGTGAAAGGATTAAGCTCAGAAGTATTTCTTCTTTGGTCCAAAAAATTGAGAAATGTTTTTACTTGGAGCAATACAAAATTCAGGTTATGTTTTTATATTATTGATATAAGAACATCCAACCACCCTTTGTTTTCACATTTAAAGACTGTAACTTAAAGATTTCTGAGTGCTCGCCAACCCTCATGTTTTTTAACAACTCATGTTTTTTTGCTTACATAATGCTTGTCCACATCATCATGTGTGAAATAGCTAAGCTCAAAATCAATGTCCTTCATAAGAAAATAGTGACTTTGTAAACATTCCGGATCCAGAATTTTGTTATACACAGCATCACTGGTACTGTTATACTATACATACTTGTTTACTGCTAAAACTAAAATCCAATTCATCTCAAACTTTGAAATTGAGCATTTTAGGTGACTACTCTTAGTTTCAGGTGACATTTGTAAGTATTACACACAACCAAATTATATATTGAATCTTCTTAGTCCCCTTTAAGACTTTCTGTAGGCAATTATAAGGTAAACTCTATTTTGAGGGTCTATCTCTCTATAAAATCATTTGAACATATGGATGCCTCGAAATCTTGATTCTTTTTGAAAATGCCCCTTCAAGTCAAGCTATTAAATAGCTTAATTTGAAGGGCCATTTTTACATTGTGTGTGATCTGTTAGCCGAAGTAATGCATATATGCCTAATCTTAAGTGCGATTCAGTGCTGAAGATGGAATTCAAAATTTTGTAATTTCTTGTCCTGTAAACAAAACGAAATAATAGCACTGCGGCTATGGATAACTGCATACAAACACGCTTTGCTATCTTCAAATGCACCATCAGAATCACTGAAATTTGGAAATAAGCTACTTTTCTGACAATGTCTGTTAAACCATAACTATCAAATAACTGCTAAGATTGCAAAGCCCCGTTAACCTCTGTGTGTGCAACTGACCAATATGATTGAGTTATTCATAAGGTTTGTGTAGCCTATCAAGAGACAAGGTAGAAAAGCTCAAAGGTGCATACAGATATTGGTCTATATTGATTGGTATACTCCTAGAGGTACGGGTGAGTCAAAAAAAAAAAACTTGACCCTGATTTGTTCCGCATTTTGAATTTTAGAACAAGTTCTAAAACCTATTGGTATCATCTGAAAGCTGGTGTTTCATATATCTTTAATGGTCTACTGCTACGATCATTCACATCGTTATGTATAGACCGAGCTCAGTCGTTTGAATCATTCGTCGTTTTCTGCTCCTGTCCACGGATTCCACATTAACTGACGACGTTCAGCGAAGCAAAATCAGTGTCCAGAAGAAAATCGGGCTATTTTTTCACCGCAGATTCTTGATTCGAAAGACCTGTAGCTAGTCTATACTTAACCCCATTAGATGACTTTGCAGCAAATTAAAGATAATGAAATAAGTATTCCGCAGATACCACATATTTTAGATATATATTATTTAAACATTCAAATGGCGGACACAATCAGGGTCCCGTTTTTTTTTTGACTCACCGGTACATTCAACTCATCTGAATGCCAATGTAATTAGCTAATCAAGAGAGACTGTGAGAATAACGTTTTATGAAGAAGTCATAACTGATTTAAAGAAACGCATTTGCCCACCGCAAAAGATGTCCGGTCCCTCGACTCTGGTTGCATTATTGTGATGCTAATGGTATTTTATGGTCAGAGGCATGGTAATTCCACGTTTTATTCTTTGTTCGCATTAGCCAATGATCGCGTTCTTTAGCCTGACACAATTTCTTAAGCGTGTTTACGGTGTAGCATCACAACGCCTTCTGACAAGCGTAGGAGCAGGTCGCAATGAGTTTTTGTTTGAAACAGAAATAATTTTTTCCCACCCAACCCACCCATTTTTTTCGTTGTTTGGTGGTTTATGCTTTAAACTTATTTATTTGATGTGTCAAGCCTTTATTGAATTATGTATATTCGCCACTTTAGTAAATCCTGGACCAACGTGGCTGATTTGCCAATTAAATGCATTTAGTATGGATTTTGTGATCATATGTTTGCAAGTTTGAATTCATTTATTGGGTTGGGGTTTACAAGGTTACTATTCTTATATCCTGATCCTGGCATGTAGCAGGAAAATACATTTTGATGTAAGATGACCTGTGAATTTTTTCAGCTCAGCATAAACCTTGTTTCATGTACTTGTCCTAACTAATTAACATTTATTGCGAGAATTGTACTGTTTAATTCTTGGCTTACCGTCATAAAGCGATCAAATTCAAGTCTGTTATGGTGCTAAGTGTTATCCAGCAACCTCAAAACATGTAGAATTAGGTGTGTTTTCTATGGGACCTTTTTTCGTTTTATTAATACCAGAACATGGATTAACTTGGCTCATAGAACACCGTCCCTACTGTATTTTCCTTGCAATACTGAAGGAAGTTTTCCACCGGTATTTATCCATCCTTCTTTGGAAAGGATAATGCCGGAAAATTATCCGGTTTAACAGCCAAAAGAAACACCTCGGTCCGACGAGTGTCAACATATATAACCGGGCATGAAAGACTGGAAATTGACCCCCGTCCCAGCATCGCGCGATGTTGACGTAGCAACGCATTCTGTCATCGCCAACATCACGATTCTCCTCGCCCGGTCTAAATTTTTGTTGTAACGATTGCACGTCTCTGTAGAAGCTTGAATAGATCTGCTGATCCTTTTGGTGCCTATCACGACATGTGGATGGCTTGCATAAGAATCATTTACCATGAATAAAACCTCAATAAGATTGACATGAGACTAACGACATTCGCTCTTCCCGCCAATCTTTGATCTGAACAGTTCGGCGAGGTCACGACCACAATACAACGCGGTTGACTTGTGCATATGACTTTAGCTGGGAAACACAGGCTGTGACGGTCCCGTTCCCGCATTTTCCGGAAAACGTTGCTCATAGAACCTTCGCACCATCGGCTATTCAGTATCACTGGATAACTTTTATCTGGAGAAATACTGTCTGCTCATTAGAAACACGCTATAGTACAGAAGTTATGTTGTCATTGTATATGTCTTCACTAATACTTTATTGGGAAGGCGGTCTAGGGAAACATTTTTCTCAGCACTGTTTCTCAATGCCAACAATTCAATTGTCTTGGGGCTTGGTATTTGGCTTCACAATCTTTATTGGGAAGGCGGGCTAGACCAACTGTTTTTCTCAGCAATATACTATCCATGCCCATTCAATAGACTGTGGTGCGTTTTAATTGGGCTTCACTGATCCTTTATTAGGAAGGCGGGTAGGTACAGCTTTCTCACAACATTTTATCCAACGCAATTTAATTTCTCATATATAGTTCAAAGTTTAGCTTACTGATAACGTGTCGAAAGTGTGCTAAGAACAAATTTAAACTGAAATACCATGGTTGTAATCTATATTCCTACATTTAATTGCTCTGAGGTGATTTGAAATATGGCTGGGATATGCCAAGGCGCATTCAATAAATACTTGGTCTCCCCCTACGCATGTCAACAATGCGCCAACTGCACTATGGTTGCCTAGTATCCTTCTTTTGTCTGAGGGCACAGGTGGTAGTTATGAATGCATGCATTTGAATCTCACCAGACATGAGGTTCAAAGAACCTGTGATATCTATGTGTAAACTTCAGAGTATTATCAAAGAGTTCAGTGTCTTAACTCTTGTTTTTAATGTGCTGGCTTTTAATTTTTCTGTCTAACAGACTATGTGGTTACCCACCATTTTATGACGAATGTGATGCAAATACTCTTTGGGCAGATAATGAAAGGGGATAATGAATTGGATTCGCCTTATTGGGATGAACTTTCAGATTCCGTCAGTACTGGGTAAACTGTGAGGTAAGCAAGGAACGGCATAACCTTATTTTCAAGTGAGTGCAATGGAGGTAATTATGTGACCCAAGCCACAATGCTCCTTAGTCTCAGAAAAATGAAGGGATTCTATGGATATTTTTGATCAGAGTGTCTGAAATTTGGTTCTTGACAAGAACAGCACTTAACTGGGCCGGTCAAAACTGTAGAAACCTTTTGAGAAAATGGAACACTTCTATCTGTGGTTTTGTACACACAATCTCTATGGGCTATGACGAGCACCAAAACTTTTCCCATGTGCTACGTCACTAGGCTGGCTAATTTAATATGCACGCTCATACTTTCCGGACGGGCCGTCGAAAAAATACCTTATGAGAATTTAAGACTTGTCATGCATTGTTAAAGTCTGACTCAGGAGATTTCGAAATATTATTTTTTTTGTATAATAATGAAAATAGTAAACTCTGAACTAAAGATAGTAACTAAAATGCACAATTCCGGAAATTGAGATGAATCTGATTTTTAGTTTTGATGGCAGTAAACGTGTAGTATTACGTCCCATAGGATACTGTGTAGACCAAAATTCTGGATCCGGAATTTTATAAAAAGTTGTGCTTTTCTATATGCAAGGAATTCGATTAAGCTTAGCAATTTCACACAACGATTAGTATATGGACAAGTTTATGGCAAAAAAACACGATTTTTTTTGGAATGCGGGCGCCCTCCTCAGGAAATCTCGAGTCAGCCTTTTTTAAGATTCAGTCCTACAAAGTTGAAATATTTTGATGTGTTCGGTTGTGGATCACTGATAATCCCTTTAAAACTTGCCAATGTTCTTATATGAAGAGTGTCCAAGATTCCATAATCTTCAGTTTGACTGGGGTGAACAGTGGGGACTATGCCAGTGATGATGTACTCATTTTGCCCCAACAAAAGCCCTCGAAATAATTTTGACCAATAGGGTAGTACGACCTCAAAAATACCACAAAGGTGATCAGTATAGTAAAAATTGCAAAAAAAAAATACCCAGTAAAAAATAAACCGCTATAGATAAGCAACATTTGATGTCATTGCCCGGCAGTTTATCAGCAGTGACTATTGTTCTTTGCCTGACGGTATGTGCGGGAATCATGTTTTATTCAGGGCCCATGCTTTTAAAACTCCTGCCACATTTCTTATTATAGAAGAAGGCCATTGAACAGTGTATTGGTCTGCAGTTCAAGCATGTTGATAAGCCAACCCCTAGCCGTTGTTGATAAACATCAATGTCACATCAACCAGAATATTTCCAAAAAGCTTTCAACAGAAAAATTGTCAGCTATCAATTCTTTTACAAAAGTATTACACCTGTATTACAGGAACTAAATTTGTACAAATTTATTGCTGCTGCTGCTGCTTCTGCTTCTGCAAAAAATGTCACTTGTCCTTTGCTTCTTGCCACAGTTGTGTACAGCACTCTCAATTTCCTGGAAATGGTTCAACAACCCCTACACACTTAGTATGTTTCAGTATAGATAGGAAAACTTAGAACTGAGTCCATTCTGTTGTCAAATGGATCGGCAGATAAATGTTCTAAGTGACGTGCACCATGTAAACAAATCACCAATTGCCAATCAAAACACCACTGTTTAAAATCTTGGACTTATTTTAAATCTAAGAGACTTGTAGCGGGACAAGCTTTTTCGGATTTAGAAATTAATAAGTCTGTTAAAAAGACTTAATTAAAATACGTCCTTCGTAAGATTACAAACAAATTCTAAAGGACTCTAAAAAAAGTAAATGAGAGACTTATGTTGAAGTCTAAAAGACTATTTTCAATCGAAAAAGTTTTTGTCCCGCTAACAAGGTCTTTAGATTTAAAACATTAATGTCAGTGCATGTAGAGAGCATTATGTACTTCAGAATGAAAGTTGTCCAAATATCAACAAAAGTAATATTTTTGGCCCTTGCCCTGATTCAGTATAGTCCATTATCATGTTTTAAGAGTCCAAGTGTGGGGAAAATACGGAGTCCAAAACATGATAATGATAAAATGGGATGATACGCCCAAATTAAAGTGGTATCGCTTGAGTTTTAAAATATTGGGGCCGACTGCGTCTCGCCCATTATTTTGAACTCATAGCTCACCCAATTAATTTGGGCTTTAATCGATCCATTTTTTATATCAATCCAGGACCCTGGATGGCTACTCGCACATCACACGCAGCGGGTTGGTTGGGACAAGTGGCCAGCAGGGGCAGTGGCACAATAATGATGATGAGTACTTGGTCATCTGCACTCATGAAATTTCAAGAGGGCCAAGTTGGTCAATAAAAAATACGTGGAGTGAGGAGCTTATTGGAGGAAGGGGTGCTAATAAGGATGAATACAGTACTACACTTTCTAAATGTTTACTCAAATTCACAACAAAGGTTCATTACTGAACTGCTTCTGAAAAAAAACAGGGGTCTTAGAGAATTTCAGTACATTTGGAGATTTTTCACAAAATTTGAAATTTGCAGTTTCATATTCCAAAAAAATTTATTCTTTGTTTTAGTTCCATTAACAGTGATGACCTGACATTGGCTTGCATCAGTGAAAGCGCCGCCATTCATTTCACGTAAGCAGAAATTTGGTTGGTGTGCTGTCGAAATTCATTTGGAGAGATGTTTTCAACAAATTTTTTCAATTATGGCAGAGTATGGAGATAGGTAGGCATGCAAATAAGGCTGCACTCTGTCGATAATGTCGATTATATGACATTAAAAGGAAAATTGTAGAAGGGTAGGAAGGAAGTAAAGTGTTATAAAGGCATGGGTGTGTGATTCAGATCATTTTAGTGCAAACAGCTATAGCAATAAGATGGGAAAAATGAGGTCAGGACCTCCTTTTTCTCCTAAATTGTTATTGAAGGTAATATGTATCCGGGAAGCATTAATCACATCATGAAATGTGTGAATTTGCCATTTCTGTTTGAGAGTAATATACGTGCATTTTCTCCCAGTATCAGTACCTAATCATTGCCCAATTTTCTACTTGTAATTTTTCAAAATGTCAGTGTGTGAGTTTCCTAGTGTGTTGAGTGGCCTGGCCTGGAAAATCATGCCATAATATTGACATAGAGTGCACAAGTGGATCAGGAACAAGTACTCAAATGGTTCCATCGAACGATTTGCCACTAGAAATCCCTCCCACCATCTTAGATGAACTGAACTACTTTTAGAGATTAGATCATTCTTGATGAAGTTGATAGCATGTTGTCATTGCAAGATGAGAGTAATGGTGTTGTATTTCTTTAAACATCTGATATTTTGAAAACATATTGCATGTGCAGAAATTAATTTTACCGGTGTAAACGTTAATCATGATCCTTTAGCTATCTTGTAAGTTTATCGCTTTCCAGGACATTTCAGACATAGTTTGTCGTTAGAGCTAAGGGTTTTCTTTCACTCCATTATACAAGTTTGATTTAGAAACTACTGTGTGTCTCCCCAAAAAATGCCAACACTTGGTGGACAGGCGCCATAAGTTTGGCACAAAATAAGCAACAGGACAAACTGTTATGCTTTGCAAGGTAAGATAGAGCTGTTAGCTAAAGTCCCTGAAAAGTTCATCAAGTAGGTAGATTGATTTCAATATTAAAAGATTGACCCCGAAAATAAGTAACCTGCGGACCCATTACCAAATTGAAGGCGGCTAGTAACAACAAATGCGGCACTGTATTTCGGAGACAGACCCACAATATGGATCTGTTTGCCAACCACCATTCTTTTTTTTAAATGAGCTTAAATGTTTTCAGATGGATAGACGGTCAAGTCTGATTGGTACTAAAGGTGTGTATCAAAACTGGTCGAAAAGTGGTGACCTCGGGTTAAGGAGTTTGCACTATAGTAGTAGTTTTGAGTTATATCTTACGGTGCATAAGTGGGTAGATGGGCCAAAATGGGATTATTGTTTTAAGAAAAGAGCAATTTAATCCTCTTTATTGGTGCTTTTTACGGCATCAATCGCAGGTGTAAAGTCAAAAGTTATCAACGATTTTGTGTTATTAGACGTCGGACTTCTGACTTCAAAAAAAAATAAAAAGAAATTAATTTCTTGTTTCGATTGTTTTTTACCCAGTTATTTTAATCATCACGGGTAAAGAAAATTGAAAAATAGAAATAACACCAGAGTTTGATTTATATCAATGCATACTAGATATGTCTATAATTCATGTCTTTTTGATCCATGGAATAAAGATTTCGTGCGCACATAGCTTAATTTGCATTAATGTGTTGTAATAGCGGCCCTCCGTTTTAAAAATGCTTGTATCATCAAATACACATTTTGGGAAAAATCGAACTCCCTTGCCTTGTAATGTGCGAATTGCACGAAGTACACACATAATGCCCAAGCCACAAGGAACAAATTAATGTACTTTTTTCGGCCTATCAATATAGGATTAGCCATCAAGTAAGAAGATTTTCAGTCAAGGGCAGCCACTAACATATAAACTAGTCTTTTGTACCTTGTTCAATTCTAGTGAAAGTCACACGTATGCAAGTGATTGAATACTGGTGATTTCTATGAACAATTGTTTGACATTTTGAGTTCTAAACCGTTTTTTGGGGGATTTTTGTATTTTGCCAGGATTTCCAAGGTGACAATGAGTAGCATTTTTTCATGCAGATCACTTGTCCTAGCTGCTACGTTGTATAAAGCTAGCCGATAGATGCATTTTTGTCAAGCCTAAAGTTGACCTGGGTTGGTCACAGTGGGCTGCAAATACATGATTTGCTAGCTAGCTTAGGGTCAGTGGACTCTTTTAGCAGACACATCCCCTGTCTGTTGGTATTAACAAGCTCAGTACCTCTGGTTCAGACATATGTGCATTAGGCAATATGGTGTACCAGTAGTGTTTACAATGATAGATGTATAAATATAATGTAACATTCTGTACAGTTTAAAAAAGGTTAATTTCTTCAACAAATGTATGAATTTGCATTTCATAATAAAGCCCACGAGTGCATTGCAACCCAATCAATAGAATTATGATCATTTATTGGTCAGTCAGATAGTACTATAATACCTATAAAAATCTAAATATTTTTTCCAATTCAAAATAAATGTTGGAATTCGTGATCACAAAAACCGTTCGTATTGGTGGTGGTATGTTGTTCCATGTCTGTATCCCAGTCCTTGCCTGTCTCTGGCATGTTGCATTGTGGTGTAGTTGTGCATATGTGTGGTGTTGTGTAAACAGATGTCAAAAATAAAATTAAACGAATGAACAAATCTGTGTCGCTCAGAGCAAGACCAAGAAACCGTGTATGTACATGTACGTGTCTAGATGTGTGGTGTTTGTGTGGTATGTATGTATGGATGCATGTGTGTATGTATGTATGATGCAGATGTATGCATGTATGTATGCATGCGTGTGTGTGGAGCGTGCATGCATGGATGGGCGGGATGGGGGGGTGGGATGGGACGGACGGATGGATGGGGATGATGACGGACGGACGGACTTGCACCTGGACATTACATATTAAAGTTAATGTCCAATGTAAAGAATGCCGTAATAACATCTCATATTACGGCATTCTTTGGACATAACTTTATTAATGTATAATGTTCTATCTAGTACCCTTTAATTTAGACTAATTACTATATGTAGAGGCCTCTGAAAAGTGATCCTTTGTGCTCAACTTTAGCTTTTCGTTAAACAGAAATAAACCTATATGTATAGCAGATTGAATGTTTAGGTTAATGTGTTTCAGACAGGTATATTTATTTAGAGTGTTAAACAGATAATGTGTCTTTATGTCTGTCTGGTTCAGTTTTGTTAAAGTGTGTAATTGTTTCTCTACTGCCAAACTCTTGAAGCCAATTTCAAACCAAATTAGGTCAGAACCCCCCTTGGGTCCAAGCTTTGGTTTCATATAGGGTTCACAGATTGGGCCAATAAGGGGTAAATCTTCAAAAAATCAGATAAATTGCTATAATCACCAATCTGGTCAGGAAGATCACTGGCCTCAACACCCCAATTGGTTTAACAGAGTGGATTCAAAACCCCCACCGGTCACAGGCAGACATCAAATCAGTTGGAAGAATCTACTCAATGCTGAATGTGACCCATTATGGGTGGTCGTACAGATGGGTCAAAGCTCATTTGTGCTGATTAAAGGGGCATTTGTCAGTGAGGGTTAAAGGAGATAAATGTTTCTCTTCTGCCTAACAATTTGAGCCAAATGGCAGCCTAGCTTGGTCAGAGGAGCCCACTGAACTCATGGGAGTGTGTTCAGAGATGACACTCATTGACCCCTATATGACCTTTGGACGCCATCATACAAGTGGTACACATTTGTATCACAAAGACGAGGCAAGAAAGACTTGTGGTTCAAGAAACCACCTTGTCTTAATGACCCACATTTTTGCTAAAGTCAATTGTTGATAAGTATTTTCCATTGTAAGTAAATAGGGCGTCACAAAAATATTGTCTTTTGAATACCATCATTGATAGGCTTCGTTGGCCATATTGTTATGCTCTTGGTTGTTGATAAGTTGGTTGTCAGACCGAGTTATGGGCGCAAAATCAGGGTTTTTTGATTTTTCCCAAAAATGCCATACTGTGCCAAGAAATTATGTTCCTATAAAAAGCTACCATTATTTGTTTTTGGCCTTGGCATTATGGTTCAATTTTAGTGTTAATTTGGACATCCACCAGGCGAGGGAGTTGGGTGGATTTGTACCCAAAATGTAATTTTGAAATACGCCAATTTTGAAATGAGGGCGCTATTTTACGCACATATGAAGAATAGCGTGTGCGCAAGATATCTTCCTCATGGGAGATCAAAAGACCTGAAATTATAGAATAGCTGTAGCATTGATATGCATCAAACCTGTTTATTTTCTATTTTTTCAATTTCTTACCCAGGTGTAAAAAATAGGGCCTGGGGGGTGAAAAAAAACATAAGAAACAAGAAAATTAATTTCTTTTTATTTTATGTATTTTGAAGTCAGGAATTTCGCACGTCTAATAACACAAGTTCATCGATAACGTTTGATTTACACATGTATTCGGATGCCGTAAAAGCACAAAAAGAAAAGGATTAAAATGCTTTTTCATTTAAAATAATAATCCCATTGTGCGCCTACGAACCCCCTTTGCACGCTTAATTGCCTATTTTAAAGGGGATGACCCAATTTAACTATATACCAGTTTCATTCTATAAAATGGCCTCACCCAAAAATTCCCATCTGTAAAATTTTGCACCAATATTCAATATGTTTTGATTATGGGTGAGCTAAAAACGTGATTTTGAAACCCCTAAGGGACACATTTCTGCTCATACATACCAAACATCCTTTTAGCTCTAAGATTCACAGGGAAAATAGTAGATTTCTTCAGATACAAAAATGTGACCACTTGGTAAAATCTGGTGTTTCTGAAGACAAGGCTATTGAGATCGGGCCATGAGTATCTAAGAAACAGAGAAGGAAAGATGTTGCTCTCTAAGGGAAAACCAGAGGAGAGAAGGAAAATAGTGTGGCTCTCTAAGAAAACGAAGAGAAGAAAGAAGTTGGCTCTCTAAGAAACCAGAGAGAGGAAAGATTAGTTTGCTCTCTAGAAAACCGAGAAGAAGACTGAGAGAAGGAAAGATAGATTGGACTCTAAAAAAACCGAGAGAAGGAAAGAGAGTTTGGCTCTCTAAGAAAACGAGAGAGGAAAAGAAGTTTGGCTCTCTAGAAACCGACAGAAGGAACGAATTTTTTGGCCTCTCTAAGAAAACCGAGAGAAGGAATGATAGGTAGTTTGGCTCTCTCGAAACCGAGAAAGGAAAGAAGGTTGGCTTCTCTAAATGAAGAAAACCGCGAGAAGGAAAGATAGTTTGGCTCTCTAGAAACCGAGAGAAGAAAGAGTTAGTTTGGCTCTCTAGAAAACGCCGAGAGAGGAAAGATTCGTTGGCTCTCCTAAGAAAACCGAGAGAGGAGAAGGGAAAAGATAGTTTGCCTCTAAAAAAACCGAGAGAAGGAAAGATAGTTTGGCTCTCTAAGAAAACCGATGAGAAGGAAAGTAGTTTGGCTTCTACGAATAAAACGAGAGAGGAAAGGAAGAAGTTTGGTCCTCTAAGAAAACCGAGGAGAGAAGAAAGAGAGTTTGGCGCTCTAGAAAACCGAGAGAGGAAAGATAGGTTTGCTCTCAAGAAAACCGAGAGAAGGAAAGAGAGTTTGGCTCTCTAAGAAAACGGAGAGAGGAAGGATAGTTTGGCTCTCTAAAAAAACCGAGAGAAGGAAAGATAGTTGAATGAAAGCTGCCCATACATGAGTCCCTGAATCTAGAACATGCGGTTTGCTAAATAGGCCCCATACTGCTACGATAGTTTTTTATTAGGATTTGGATTTAATTCGATTTGGATTTGAAAATTGGTTTCTGGAAGGTTTTTTTGGAGGTGTATCGTAATGAGCTATAAAACCTGGAAAGTGATCTTTAGCAAAAGAAAAGAAAACCTAAAATAGTCACCACGGAAATTGAACAATTTGCCATCCGATATGCATATTTGACCTTGCGATCTGGGTATCCTATATTCATACCCCAAAAACCAGGGGTGTAGTTCTGAAATATACCCCCCCTTGGTGAAATGAAAGAGCTACTGAACGTGCCAGGAATGGAGATTACTGGCTCCATAGTGTATCATCAACACCTACGTTGTCCTCCCGGATAGCAATGATGGGGACTTCTTTCTTAAAAAAAGCAAGATTGAAAAATCAATGTGAAAGATTAGGATGAGGAAAATCTCAAATTCATTGACAATTTGAATGGAATTTGGATTGAATTTCAATTTGTGAGACTGAATTCTCAATCTTATTTCATCTTAATTTGGATTGACCCTCACCTCAATCTTTCCATTAAGAGAAGTTTTGAAATGGAAGGTTGGTGTGTTTTTATGTTGTAAGTAAAAAATAGTTAACCCATGAGCAGTTTCTTTTGAATCAACACAGCCAGATCTTACTTAATGGTAGGCTCCTCCATGGGTACTCTTAGCTAGCGCTACTCAGAGTACCCCCTTGGATGCTATGATGCAGTACTACACTAAGTACTAGGCAAAGTACACAATCCACTAGGTGCACAGGAGCTATGTTTAATTAGCAGGTCCACCCTTATAGTGTTACTCTCTTAATGCCTGCAAGGTAACCAACAGGTACAGATGTAGGACACCAGTAGTAAAGTACCTCTGAAGCTAATCAGGAGTACCTTCACAGGAACTCCCCTACCAGCCTGCATCCTAGTTAGACAGCACCGGGCTCATAGGGCGGGGCACCAAACTTCCGTTGTTGTTTACCATTTTATGATTCATTTTCAAGCTTAGTATCATCTCTATTTGAGTTCAGCATCACCAAAAAACCCTATATGTGACATTTTGTGAAAATATAACACAGGTGACGAAAAATGTAAAGAACAGATAAGATACTTGAAGTAACATAATCCACAGCAGAGCTCATTACTTTGTACTAGAGTTTACTACTGTTACGAATTGTCCTATAAGGAATAAACTGTACTTCTAGTATTGAGGTTATTCCGTAAAAGAGTAGAAAAGAGGAGTGTCTAGTTTAGTACCTATATAGTCCTGCGGCGCAACCTCTTGGCTAAGAAAAGTGAGAAAAACTAGAAAAAAAATGAAAAAACTGAAAAATATTAAAATATTCTATTATTGTTTTATTTCTAGTTTCTTTTTAAGAGAAAAATCTCAAAACTATATAGGTTTGAAATTCTTCCTTATATAGTTTGAAAAAGGTATTTTTCTGAAAAAAGTCTAAAAAGTGTCTTTTTAAGAGATTTTTCAGTAAAATCACACATGTGAGCTCTTGTAAGATGCGGTGTGTGGGGATTGTAAACTAGTGTGTGGCACTAAATTGGTATTTTTTTTTAAATTGACCTTCTTTTTAATTGAAAAAGTGAACTTCAATTGGAACCAAACTTTTGTCATAGGGGCACAATGCGATCCCTCATATGTTGATGAGGTCTAAAAAAAAAGGTTCTCATTTGAAAGGTCAAAGGTAATGTGACGAGGTCAAAATGTAAAATGGACTAAATGGAAACTATGTGTGTGCAATTAATTGTTATTTTTTTTTAAAGACCTTAATGAAAAGGTGAACTTCAATGGAACCAAACTTGTGTATGGGTGCCACACTGTGGAGGACCTCATGTTTGATGAGGTCAAAGGTTATTGTGCCAGGTGTCAAAGGTCAGGTGGCGGCCCACAGCTTATATTCTTTGAATACTAGTGAGCACGAAGCCGAGAACCGTGAAATTCTAGTTTACAATATCTCTGATTGGCTCTTACATCTATACAGGATGATATAACCTCTGAGTAACAATCAAAAATAGAACTTCTATGTAGCAGTACAAACCTTTTCTCACCATGTCTCTGATTGGATTAACGTGTCATGTATCTCAATGTATAACAAAGAAATTGGCCGGTACACTCAAGGGGTTAATTAAAGAAATGCTGTCATCTGAAAGTGCTAGTTGTGATTAGAAGATGTTGCTGTTCTAAGGTGGGCAACTTCTTGATTAGGGCAAAAAATGCCTGACCACTGCAAGATGTCCTGATGGCAGGGCAGATTATCTAGTGCCAAAAGGGCTGATTTTTAGCATGAAAGGTCAGTCTTTTCCATCCCAATTTTCCTTGAATTTCGTTTTGTGTTGGAGTAATCTTCTCCCTTCCCCATTCAATACATGGATTTTGGCTTTTCCGACCGGATGTTAACCATTTACCGGAAATTTTTACCAACAACGCCGACACTCTATAAAATAAATAGCGCCTATATATTCCTATGGTGTTTTGTGTCATACGGTCATTTTTCTGTCATAAACTGTGCAAAAAAAACCGTTTGCTGTACATAAATTGTAACAGTAACAAGTACTCTTGATTGCCTTGTTTTGCGCAACAAATGTGCGCGTAGTGGAAAGGAGGCGCACTAACCGCGAGGGCCCCTGGCATGGAGTGATGCAGACCATCTACTCGTAAATCGTTGGTGAATGGTGGGATAGGAATTTATATAAAAAATGATTTCCGGTGAAACCCAAAATTTCCCTCAGCAGAAATGCCATCAGTTCTTGAAGGAAGTTGTGATAAGATTTAAGTAAAATTAGCTAAGGCCTAAAAAAGCTTGTTGCCGGAATGAAGGAAAATATTAGGGTCGGCCGTCGGTCGGATTTTTTTTAGATGATTTCACCGTCATAATGTTTTGTTCTAAAATGAATACAATATGCTATGACATAGCAATTATCTTTTATTTTTAATCAGGAAGAAATATTCAGGGTGTCTGTCACCAAAGCAATAGAATGAGGGAGGATATTGTATCAGCCCCAATATATACAGTGTGTGCCGTGTTTGTGATAGAAGCACTTTTCTATATAATATATTCTACATTTTTGGCTGTAATCACACAGTAAACCAGTATTCAAGGAAATTGTACGCACTCTGCTCTCTATGAAATGCTTTTCACACTGTTTTTGCATTTTCAAAAATGAAAATAGAGAGTATTACAAAATGGAATTTTTATTTCTGCACTAGAATTTGCACAGTTTCGAGCTAGTTCAAACCTGTTAAGGCCATGGTATCTTGTAAATTAACATTTATCCGCAGGGGGAGTTTGTGCACACAGTGTTTAAAAATTCCGCCTTAGTTTTGTAAACAGGGCCATCAATTTACCTGTCGTCTCGCATCCTGATTTAGGGGTTTTATGCTCATTGTGTTTGTTCCTGACTGACTTTGTGTTCAGCCTGTATGGCAAATTGTGTTTGTATATGAAAAAGGCTACATGATGGTATAAAAAGGACAAGAAAAACATGGTATGTATTAATATACGCAATGTCTCGAGAGAAGAGGCACTAACCCAAAACTTGGCGACATGGTGGAAATGTGATGACGTCATTTAGACGGCAAATTGAACCACTTTGGGTTGCAATTTACGCATTCACGGTTGTTTGCAAGTTCTCAAATGCTCTTATGAGTGTGTGTTTTTTTCTGATTGTCGTCTTGTTGATGTGCAATTTGCGCAAAGTTTAGCCCAATTGCCCCCTCGGCATGTGACGTCATGTTAACACCTCTGTTTGCTTAAATTAAGTTGTGGTGGCCATTTTGACATGGATTTGAACTTAATTGCTAGTGGCAATACAACAAGGATGGGTGGTCTAAAAAAATCTGTGTTGATCGTTTGATGTGTAACAAGTGATGGGGAATGTTGCCCTTTTAAAAATGCCATCGTTTTGTCAATTTTGTTTCAAGTTTACATCTTTGGCCCAAGAAGCAGTGGGATTATATCGAAGGTCCATACTCACCTATGGAAGGTGTTCCCAGGAGGGTTATGGAGTCACCCACAATGCACTGGTTTTGAAAAAAAATCACTTTAATAAGGTCAGGTGATTCCTACAAAAATCCTGTTCTTACACATAAAACCCTGACTTTTACACTTATTTAAGGCCACAAGGTTCTTGTACTTGGGAAAGTTTTTGCAGCAGGATCATGAAATGTCTTGTGGTTCTTAAACTTCTTGAAAACACCCTCTGGCTGTTCCCCTAAACTTGGGGGGGGGTTCAAATGAAGTTGTCTATTTGGCTATTCCATTTGAAATCCTTAATAATAATGTGTATCCTTACTCCCCATGTGAACGACTCCCTAAATCCAGTAGCATAAACTGGCGAGGAAGGGGGGGGGGGGCAAGGTGCAAGGGTGTACAGTTAAGTCAAAATCCTCAATTCCGTGACTAATCTTTGGCAAGTAAGGTTTGACGATTGATTTGACTTCAAAGGACATTGTAGAAGTTTTTAGCCCACATGTCCTTCTGGAAAATGTCGGCAATTTCCACAGGAGTGGGGGGTAAGTTTATAAACAGGGGTAACATTTTAAATAATGGGGGATCCAAATAATGTTTAGTCAGAACTCAAATGTTTGTGTGGTAACAAGGAGTAATAAAGTCATGGTGACCTGTCTGTAAAATGCACCGCTATGAAGATATACAACAAAATAGGCTAAAGGTCAACAATTTATTCAGCAAAGTCAAGGTCTTGTACTGTTTCGATTGAAACAGTCCCCTGTGAAAGACTTTACCTGAATCTTTCACAGAGGGAGTGTGTATTTCAATGAAGTTACTCTATAGGCTACTCCATTAGAAATCCATACTCCCCTGTGAAAGACTTTACCTGAATCTTTCACAGAGGGAGTGTGTATTTCAATGAAGTTACTCTATAGGCTACTCCATTAGAAATCCATACTCCCCTGTGAAACACTTTACCTGAATATTCTGCAGAGTTTGTGCAGATTTCAAATGTAATAGCCCAGTCTACCTAGCTAGGTGTGAAGCCAGCCCCCGTCATTCTGGGGGAAAAAATTTTAGATACAAAAATTGTCTGATGGAAGGAAAAAAATAAAATCATTAAAAAAAGTAAAAAAAATTTCCCCTAAAAAAAATTTTCAAAGGCCCCTATGCCTCTCCAATGGCAATGCCCCGGTCTCCTCTCCTCTCTACCAGGATGCCACTGATATTTCATATTGAACAGAACAGTTTGATCAGCTTTAGCGATGATTCTATCTTGTATAGCTTAAACAGTGCTAAATCACAGACATTATATTAACTTTGTCTGAGGAGAACGTACCCAAACAGTGCCAGGAGAAATATATCAAGTGGAGCATCGTTTCTCTTCTGAATTCATTTCATTTACCATGATGGCACGATATTTCATATTGAACAGAACAGTTTGATCAGTTTTAGCGATGATTCTATCTTTACTTGTATAGCTTAAACAGTGCTAAATCACAGACATAATATTAACTTTGTCTGAGGAGAACGTACCCAAACAGTGCCAGGAGAAATATATCAAGTGGAGCATTCGTTTCTGAGTTATCCATGTGAAGCGTATTCTACTCTATAAGTCACTATTTTCCTTAAGGAATTTTTCACGATTTTCAATTTTAACTTTTGAACAAGTTGTGCGTGTTGCTATTTTAGCAGAATCAGCAACAAGCATAATTTAACGTGGGACTAATATGAGATCTCTACATTTTTTTGTGTATTTATATTTGTATTTTGCTGTTGATTATCAGAATTTGCGGAAATAAAATGGACGCAAAAAATAGCAGTTTGTACCATATATTGTATCACCTGTGAGGCATTCAAGGGAGAAACGAGAGTAATGCTCCAGAGAATCGGAGATCTCTCCAATCCAAGGCATTGATCCCTTGTTCTTTTTGCCATTCTTATAGCAGCTATATTACCATTGACAGCTTCAAAGTACTCAATATACACTTAACACAAAGAGCCTGTATGTACGTGATGGAACATATTGAAGACAGAACTGGCTCGCTGTCCACTTTGCCTAGATTGTGTGTCGATCAGGAGCAGCGAACGGACAAAAACAAAGATGTTAAAAGCGTGTGAGAACATGCTGGTAAACATTAAATAAGTCCGCAATTGTTGCCCAGTCTGAGTTAATGTGCAAAGGGTGTCAATGCACTTGCAGTACTTTCTAGACCTGTCTGGACAGACTGGAATTTTCTTAAAGGGAAACATTGGAGAGAAAATAAAAATCAAATTTACGGCCAGTCATGTCTTGAGGTGATTTTGTTACAGTTATGAACATTTTCTTAGTAAAAGCTTGGAATAGGAAGCGAGGTTCAGTTACTTATGCAGAGATTGCTGGCTGTGTAAAGGTCATCCCAATGCCTCTGAGAGGCTTCTGGTTGGTTTTAGATGACGAGACAGGATATATGGTTTGTATTTGACGCTATATAATCTGATAACGTACCCGTACTATTCGTAACATTCCAAAGCACACCTGTCTTTGACAATTAAATTGGAATGGCTGGGCTGACTTTTAATCTGATAATGAATTATGGCAGCTAGGCACTATATTATGCACGTTTCCACAAGAACTATGCAATAGTAAATGGCTTTGAAGGAAATATTTCATATAAATAGAAGCTCTTAAATTTTTAATCAGAACAATTTGACATCATAACAAAGGTGTATTTATGCACCATTTGCCATGCATCTGTACATACCACTCATCTGTACATACCACTCATTTATATGTGTAGTGTCTAACCGATCACCCTAATACCGATTACAGATTTTAAAATTTCAAAATCGGTTCATTCCGATTCCGATTTTTTTTCTGTGTACTTTTTTGCGTTATCATCGCCGTTTTCGACAGCCAAAAGCTGCCAGAAAGTAGCAGATTGATTTAGGTAAACCACTAAAACGTCGAAATGGTAAGTTAGGAACAACATATACACTCTTGTGTACATAAAATAATAAATTGATTGTTTCAGTTTCGATTTATTTTCACTGTTTGGCCATCAGTTTGGAACAATTTTAATTCAAGTTTGGACCTCTTTGATATCAATCTAATCGGTATAGAAAATCGGTAAAAAATGAGAATTTTGCCGATACCGATCAGATACCGATAAGGTAATAATCGGCCCGATTTCAAGAATACCGATCATATCGGTTATTCTCTAATTATGTGCTTCAGTCTTCTCAGGATAACACCAGATTGCACATGCCACATACTACCCGTCATGCTTGTGATCTCTCATTTCATGTTTTTGGTCCAAGTTTGCTTTCAATCATCCGGCTATTGAATATCTCTTTGAACACTTTGCAATTCAATTCTTAATCATTTGCCATGTGACGCATTTCCTCACACGGAGTAGGATACCTAGCATTGCTAATAAGAGGCAAAATGTTCGCAGATTGATCATTGGTGCTAAATCAAGACTTAACCACACAACCTTCTAGTGATGGCATAATTCATAATCTTAAGAACAGACTCTTTGCTGCCAATTTTCATAAAGCGACAGCGATCTATAAAACTCAAAGAGTTCAAATTTGCCATGTATGCCCTTATGGAATCGCACCACTAAATAACTCCCCATAGACTTGTGTACAAAATGACCTCTCACCAAACGTTGATTTCTCGGCTATAAAGCGACTGGTTACTTCAAAACTGATTTTTTTTTTTAAGATTAGCACCATACTACTTCAACAAAAATGAAAAAGTCATATGATGAAGGCTGATTATTTTAGCTACAGAGCATCAAAAGATTTGCATGTTTTCAAAACGTTCACACCTAGTTGAGTGTTACTAGAAATTAAAATTGTACAGTTTCCCCAAACCCTCAGAAATTATACAAAAATGGCACAGACAAAATCTTTACCACCCAAATGGTTTGTTACTAGCCCACACATTATGAATAATTTCAAATTTCATTTAAAGACACAACTCATCAACATTTTGTGACTCTTCATTTAGGCAAGGGCCATATTCCGGACACCAACACTGTCTCGGCACTGACGTCGTCTGCTACACCTAGTTTATTTAGTGGTGTGATTCCTGAAATCAAAAGCCGAATCAGTGCATTTAACATGGGGGGTTGTACTTGCTACATTTTCTGAAAATGGAGTTGCACAATTTCTAAGAACTCAATTTGTGACATGGATGGTATTTTGTATAGTTGACAACCGCACTTTGTCGTGTAAGCGCAAGAAGGTCATAAGTGCAATGGCTGCCATATGATACATCTGTGTGCTGCCATGTATTGAGATAACTTTAAATTTCTTACCTTGAGCCAGTGGCTGCTGAAATGGTTTTTCAGGCGACTCGTAGAACCATTTCAAGAGCCACTGACCAAAGAACTTTGCTCATACAGCCCGTCTCAAAAAAAGGTACATCAAAAAACGATTTTTTTTTTCAATATATTCTCAACATAATTAAGTCGTGTTGTACATCCACATTAAGAGAAAAACCAGCATTTCCTTCCCGGATTTTTTGTTCATCTCATTTGCTTGTTCAATCGAGAGATAACTCCAGTTTACGCTGAACACAAAGATCGAGTTTGTGCCACTTTCTGGTTGAGTGAAAACGGTGAACGAATTGTTAAACGTAAGGTTATTCACACTTGAACGATAAAATATTTAAAAAGGGACTAACCTTCATAACTAACATCTAAAAGTTACGTAATGGTGGAAGGTATAATCAGGAAGTTCTGGCTTTAAGATAAAGTGACTAACATTCGACATACCGTACTGTTGTTTGTTAGAGAGAACCATGAGCGTCAACAACCGGCGTACACAACCTGGAGGAGAGTTTTTTATTGTCTTGAAGTACCAA
The DNA here is from genome assembly GCA_023653785.1 of Ophioderma brevispina. Lineage (NCBI taxonomy): Eukaryota > Metazoa > Echinodermata > Ophiuroidea > Amphilepidida > Ophiodermatidae > Ophioderma > Ophioderma brevispina. The sequence continues at coordinate 61,348 of JAMKCH010040755.1, read as the reverse complement.
TGAAATGGCAATTTCTACTTATTTCTACCGACACTTTGATACTTGCTTCCAAATGTCATTTTTTTATTGACCTCAACAATAGTAATGCACAAAGATAAGCACTATTTTAATCCATTTCTTTTGGATTTGAGTGGTTATTTTGGTGTGAATTACATTCCTTCTTGCATGATTTTCCCAAATACCAATTTTGTAATAAATTCAAAGTTCCATTTCATTTTCATTGACGTGCAATAAATATTTGTATTGTTTATATTTATGAAAGAATATTTATCATTGACTGATTATGTTGACTAGTAAAACTTGTGTTGATAAACTAGACTTCTTTTGTTTACTTTAACAGGTTTGTTTTCTCTCTTGTTCAAGTTGCAATCTTTTGTTTTGAGCTTCAAGACCGCCTGGCCAATAACTGGACGAAGTCAACTCGTGGCCCATGCATAAAGTGTCGGCAAACTCGATTTTGGGTATACCGACTAAAATTGATTATCTCTGATCGCTGTGGCTTTACAAAAGCAAAAAAGATGAAACAAACAACCATTGGAAAGTCGAAAGGAGCCTGATCTTTGTTCTTTAATATTATGGATGCCAAGTAAGAATGACTTATTTTTGAAATATCCTATTTAACCATTTTTTTTTCTGATTACCATTTTTTTTGAGACATTCTGTAGTATGGCTGACAAATGACAGCTATTGCACTTATGACCTTCTTGCACTCACATGACAATTTTTTCGCTATGTCTTTTAGGACTTTGGTGAATAAGTATTTCTAGATTTTTTCAATAGGCTCTTGTTTCTACAAAAAATATGCTGCATGAAGTATTAATCCCCTGGGCACTACCTACCTATCTATCAGCATCTAAGCACTATTTTGATTGGTTACTCGGAAGGCAATATGCATGTAATGAGCAAATGAGAGATACTGTAAGAATGGTGGTATGGTTTACACAGATATCGAAGCAGCAGGACAATTTTAACTCAAAATTAGTAATCAGATGTTTTACTTTTAGGGCATCCGATGCAATCAGAGAGACCTTATGTCAGCATGATCTGTGCTAACTGAGGTATACTTGTGTGACTCCATTTCTTATGTATTACTTTATTCCATCATGACTGTTTGACTAATTTTGCTACTTCTGTGTCTAAATTTAACAAAAGAAAAGTCATACTTGTAAGTATATCTTGTGTCCATCTGTCTGTCTGTCATTTAGTATACACATTGGTGTACATTGAGTACTCCAATGTGTCCCATAATAGGTGACATTTCAATAAAAGTTATGCCCCCAACTTGTAACCAAATAGTGCTCTTAATTTTGGAGAGCATTTACTGTCATATAGGTCAGTTTCCTGGAGGTTCTTAGTCACATATTTGTATAGGACTTATTTTCTCATCACTGATTTTTGTGTCAGTGCTGTGAGGAAAATGAGTTCAGATTGGGAGTTCAAAGTGATATCTAGAGCACAAATCCGATAAAAGGAATACTTATTTCTTGACTCCAGCCCATCCTTGTAGAGCACTTATTCTTGATTGGTGTGCTTTTAGAGTTTAACGTTCCACCCTTTCATTTTGCTTATTGAAATTGACACTTTCTTAGAGGAACTTGAATAGAACTGGTCTAGGATTAGGTTTAGGGAAGTAGTGTAGAGTTAAAGTTTAGAATGGTCTAGGGTTAGGGGAAAATGTCAAGGGAAAAAAGTTAAGGGTTAGGGTTAAGGAAATGATCTCGGGTTAGAGGAAAGTGGTCTAGTATTATGATTAGGGAAGTTGTCTAGGTTTAGGGTTAGAGAAATGGTCTAGCTTTAGGGAAATGGTCTAGATTTAGGGAAATGGTCTAGCTTTAGGGAAATGGTCTAGGATTAGGGTTAGAAAAATGGTCTGGGTTAAGGTTAAGAAAATGATTAAGGGTTAGGGCTAAGTAAGTGATCTAGGTTAAGGGAAATGGTCTAGTATTAGGGTTAGGTTTAGGGTTAGGGAAGTGGTGTAGGGTTAGGGAAATGGCCTGGGGTTATGGCAATGATCTAGGGTTACGGTGATGGAAATGATATAGGGTTAGGGAAATGATCAAGTATTAGGATTAGGAAAGTAATTAAGGGTTAGGTTTAGAGAAATGGTTTGAGATTGGGGTTATACAAAATTTGATACTACCATCTGGTGGCATTGTTTTATGTTACTGTTGGGCATTCATATTGTGGATAAAGAAAGGGCTCGGTTGACAGATAATGTTGGCATGAGCAATAAATTAGTTGGTACGCTCCCCCATATGATGACCACATAATACTTTGATTGACACATTATGCTTGCACAGAAGTTTGGCTCACTCCGGTGATCCTGTCACGGTTGATGGACACAATTTTGAGGTGTCTTTGAAATAAGTAATATGCTGGATAGATTCACTGAAACTTGTAATTACTAGAAATTTATCTTTAGAGGTAGGGAATATGTGGCAAAAAGTATTACAAAAGTACGATTCGAATTGTCAACACAAAGCTGATACCAACTTGTGACGTGGTCATGTAAGTAGTCTCGTATTACGCGCCGCTGTTTTAATCATGCTGCTAGCGGACGTGGCACCCAATTCCTATTCGCTCAATCGTACGTTATAAATGCCACGTTGATAATAGTGGTTTGCTGCGTTTCAAAAATTTTCTTCAAGATGAGAATAAAATAGGAACAATACTCTTTCAAAAATTTGGCACATAGCAATCGAAAACATTCGTGATCAGTCATAAACTAACCATTAGAAATTGAGGCCGCTAGACTTAAGCGCAGCTCTCGATAATCTACAAGGAACGGTTGTTGTGTGGAAGTATGATAAGTGTTATTGCTATGAGATGTTCCCGGTGGCACAGAAAAACGAACTTGTAGGTGAAAGATACTTGGGAAGGTCTTCTGAGCCGCTGTTGACAAAGACTAAGAAAAACAATGATTGTGTCTTGAGGTAGACTTGGGCTGTTGAAAATTCCCTTGTGATGTGGATGCTCATTGTCATTTGAAAGGGGAACCACTCTGTAACCTGGAGCCTACTTGCATATCAAGTGTACAAGGATGTGCCACTCAAGTAGATTGTTTCTTTTTTCCTTGCACAATAAAAGTGTACAAGGATGTGCTACTCAAGTAGATTGTTTCTTTTTTTCCTTGCACAATAAAAGTGTACAAGGATGTGCCACTCAAGTAGATTGTTTTTTTTCCTTGCACAATAAAAGTGTACAAGGATGTGCCACTCAAGTAGATTGTTTCTTTTTTTCCTTGCATAATAAAAGTGTACAAGGATGTGCCACTCAAGTAGATTGTTTCTTTTTTTCCTTCAGAAATCCTTATGCCATATTGTAAAAAAAAACCTTAGATTTGAGCCCATTTCACCACATCCCCCAAAAAACAACATGGTTAGGAAAGCGCAAAAATTGAAATTCATATATATAGAAGTAAATTCCTTATTAGTGGAGCGGTTTGGACTGTCGACAACCCCTCCCCTCGGTACAACAAAACGCAACCACTTCTATTCGAAAGATAGTAATAAATAATTTTAAAAAATGATGGTTGTGGTCAAAAACTTTGGGGCAGGGGTGTTTTTTGGGTCAAAAAATCACGTTTTTGAGCTAAAAACTTAAGAATATCAAGATTTATTAATTGTTTAGCAAAACAAAATTTTAATCATCATGCAATACTATCAATCTCTGACATTTATATTATAGATTTCTGTTTTATACAATATATAAAGGGTCTTGAATTTTAGCCCAAAATCACCTTTTTTCCTAAAAAAAGCATCCTTTTTCACGTGTCACCACAACGAGTATTACCTGAACCCTTTATGCAACGTATAAAACCTATATCAATAACAAAAAGGATACCATAAAAATTAGATTGTAATATTTACCTTAAAAAATAAAAAATTTTACTTTATTATAATTTCGCTTAACTTGCAGCCAAATTCATTTTTCGCATAGAAATCATCCCTGCCACCAAATATTTCAACCCACAACCATCATTTTCTTAAATCTTATATATTTATCCTTCAAATAAAGGTGGTTGTGTTTTGTTGTACGGTGGGGAGGGGTACTCGACAAAACTAGAGCCACTTTTCAAGGCTTGGCCGCGGCGCATTAGAAATAGGAAGTTTTTGGCCCATACAGCCCTCTCAACAGTGGCACAGCCAGGTGGGGAGAGGGGGCAGAGCGCCCCCTCTGAAAATTTTTTTGAGGGAAATCGGGAAATAAAATGTTCATATTCATGTTATATCAGACCTTTTCAGATTCTTTTGCCATGCGACCGGAAATTTTTGTTTGTGATTGGGACATTTGTTGCACTTACCAGGAAATTTGCCCCCCGGAACCCGGGATGGCTACGCGCCTGCCCTCCAACCAAATCTGAGTACCCCTGGGAAAGAGCTTACGTTTTCAATTGCTATTGAATATATCAGAATGTGTTGCATTTCTGGGTCTTTCTTAATCCTTAGCTTGCTGTCACCCGATGATTTTTCTAAAATTAGTTTTATTTCAATTTATATTAATTAAAAACCAATTGATTTTTTCTCATATGAATCTAATTAAAATGAAAGACATGATGGGAAATTTGTTTAGCTAATATGATCAGAAATGCAATCATATCTGGCCGTCTTAGAGGCATAGGCTTAGAGATAGTGTGGGAATTGGATTTCCATTATGATTCCCCAAAATAAGACATGAAGATGATTAGCTTAAAATACAGTATGTTTTTGTCGTCATTTGGACATCATTCAGCAAATAATTGTGGTGCGTGTTGGGAATAAAAGTAGGCCGGGTGAAACCTTTCTCACTCATCGGTAAACATTAACATGTTATGTTGTGGAATTGCCCATGTGGTCAACTCATTGAATAGCTGTATTATGTTGTCTTAGCTTTGGAAATTTTACAAATACCAACTTGTACATGATGATTAACGAAGCGTGACAAAGTCTGGTGTTTTTTTAGCCCACCAAAATGCTAGTAGAACATGTGTTACTGGACTTTCACAGCACCCGTGCCTTGTGTTGACAGGCTGGGGAATTGGATAAGCTCTAAGGAGTTTTGATAGGCTGGTTCACTATATGAGTTGCAATATTCTCATCTACCAAGGACACAGTTCAGTGGGTTGTACTTGTACATACATTGACATGAACTGACCTTGTGTGATCTGGGTATCTTATAACATACCCAAAAACCAGGGGCCGGGGTGTATTTTCTAAATACCTTGTCTAAATACACTGGTGAATGGAAGGTACTGAACTGTGCCAAGGGAATTGAGATTTTACTAGGTCATAGTGGTTTGAGTGCATCTTTAACTGCCTATTTTAAGATGAGCACCTCCCACCCATTTGTATTTTTTTATTAATGGTACAGTAATGTGTAGGTAATTGTCTAGTACACTTTACCTGTGAATGGTAATGCTCAAAATTGTTTATTTACCCATTTTGTAATTAGAAGTGGAGATCCTCGATTCTAATTCAACGACAGGGATAGAAATGCCAAATGTCTTAGAAGGGGTCCCGTACACCCTCCTAAAATCAATATCTTTATATCAGAAACAATGCATAGAAAGAATCATCTAACTCAGGGGTTCTCAATAGGCGGCCCGTTAGCCAAATCCGGCCCCCCAACCATTGATTTTGGCCCTCGACTTGCTCAAAAATATAAAGGGAAACATAAGAATTTTCAGATGTATTTGGCCCTCAAGTAGGGACTTTCAAATGTGTTTGGCATTTTCTGGCCCTTCCGCTAATATAATTGAGAACCCCTGATCTAACTTCACATTTTTTAGATCATTACTCACACATCGGCATTGAGGATGAATAAGCTGGGCACAATTTTTGAAGTTGACTCTTTTGTTAATACTCCGAAGTTTGTATGACTGTAGCTTTAATAGATGAATCCCACTTTAGAATTATGCATCACTAATGCCTTTCTTTTACATACAACATGGAAGATATGGATTGTGTGGATAAATTGCTATTAATGGTTTAAAGGTGCAATGAGAGATTTCAAGTCATCCATATTTTCTGTGATATGTGGTGATTTCATATAGATTAGACACCCAATAGATTCCTAACTTTTATTTGGCTACAGAAATAACTTAAAATGAAAACAGAAAGGTGATTTGTATATGCTTATATTTCAATATAAAACATAGGCTGAATTTCCTATTTGCTCCTATAGGAAATTAGAAATATTAGAAATTTCACATTTTTTTTGTACCAAAGAAACAGTTCTCAGCAGGCGGTGGCGGCCAAGCCTCATTCATTATAGCAACTCACCAAAAATATCAAAAGAAATTACAGCAACAAATCAATTTGGGTGCTTTGATGTGGGTCGGTCATGGGTGTTCCCATGACCCACATACGACCTCATCCTCGTTCGTTATTCTTACAAAAAATTCAGAAAACAACCCTTTCAGTGGAGTTTTGGTTTTGGAATAAGAAAAATATTCCAATTGCCAACATATAAAAAATTCAGAATTTTCGTCAAGATTTTACTTTTACGTGTTAAACCAATGGCGATGTCTGAAATTTGGATTTCTTGGCCGCCCTTCCCTGGTTCTCAGCTTATTCCTTTCAGATGGGGATATTTTTGATAGAAAGCCTTACACCAGTGCAAAAATCAGAAAGTTCACATTTTAGGGACACCTGTTATTTGAAATCTTTTGTTGCACCTTTAAGGTAACAAGCAGTGATTTACTACTCCAGAACAACAACAAATCATGTATTGGTATCTTTATTACTGGCACGATGTGCTACATAACATGCAAGTGGTTGGCTTGAAATCTGCATATTAAGACAAAAACAGTACATTTTATCTGATACTGGACTCTGCTAGTCTGAATTAAGGTAAAAAGCCTTTCCTTGCAAATGTCCCAGATTTCAAAGAGTGATATTGTACACAAAAACTGTATATCCCCAATATCCCCACGCTCTCTCAATTAAAAAAAAAGTTGAAAACTCATCTCTTTCATCAAGCTTTACTGATTCACAGATTTAATGTTTTTTGTGTGTGTTTTCATGTTACTGTGCACTCTGAGTTCTTCGGAAGATTTTGCGCCTTATAAGAACAATTTATTATTATTATTATTATTATTATATTTTGACCTCAAATACATACATTATTGATCTTTGATTGTTCTGTACTGGTGGTACTACAATTTATAGCTGTTTAGTGTGTCCATTTGTGGGAGACGGTAATGACAAATTTACAAAATACTTCAATTTTTAAAATTGATTTGGTGATTTTTTTCCTCCATTAAGTAGTTTAATGGAATTGTACATATTTTTTTGGATTTATAAGCCAATATAATAAATTTCCACATTTTTCTATCTTCTCACATTATTGCTGCTTATCCCTTTAAGTTTTGCGATTCCACCCTCTGATTAAATAAACATCTTTGTCTAAAAAGGGATTTAACTTACTCTCATTTATTGACTAAAGAGATTTTTAATAAGTGCGGTTTTGCAGTTATCTTGTTTTTCTGCAAATTTTGTTTGTGAAGATAAGTATCAATGACAGTCAGTTTCCTTGAAAATATGATCTTGATAAACCTGAAATAGTTCAGATTTTTTGAGTGCAAAAACATCTTACCTAAGGCAATCTAGGTATAAGTTCAGATATGCTTCTTTTTTTTATAGAGTCATAGATTATTGGATCATAAGACAAAGACTAGCAATGCTTTAATCCAAATAGCTGCTTTTTGTAAGGCTTAAACTTGCAGCTTTTAAAATGGATCCTAGATTGACCAATAGTACACTTGAGCAGTGGCATAACCAAACCTTTGCAAATAGGGGGGGGGGGGGGCAGCAGAAGGGGTGAAAAGGCATTTTCTGAGGGGCAAATTTGGATCCTTCTCCATAGACCTATACAAAAGGTCAGTTCATTTGGGGAGGCTGCTGGGGGAAAGGGTTCTGAGCAGGGGGCACTTGTCCCCCGTGCACTCTTTTGGTTATGCCACTTCACTGGAGGATCCAGGTTAAAACTGAATTTGTGAAATACAAAATAAAAAAGATTGTGCCACAAATGGCATGCGTGGTGTAGATTTGGATATTTCAAGAAGCAGCCATTTTAGTTCTATATCTCCAGCATTCACCTGAGCAATACTACTATAAAAAGTATGTTAGACTGGAAAATATTGTTTAATAGGTGAAGTGAAACCGCTTGTAGAGGACGACTGAAAGGCAATCCCATGCTATTTACTCGAAATCTAAGAATAGATGTAAACGCCATCCTACCTGGCCATCCCAGGGGCACGGGCTTAGAGATGCAAGCGCAACCGTGTCCTTGTTATCTTTGTTCCTGTGTGTCCATTACTGCCTCATTATCACACCTTTTGTGTGGGAAATTGTGCGGTGTGTACGGTCAAGGGGGAAAATGGCGTTGTTTTTTACCGTGTTATTTTGGGGTTACTTGGTTTGATGGAAAGAGTGTTAGGTTGATCCCGATTTAGACCACGATTGAGTTTCTGTCACTTTTGAGTTGGGATGGTATTGTTGATTTTGTTTCCAATTGAGACTGACCAGAAAGGTTATTGACATGTTTTTCAATGGGGGGGGGGGGGGGTGTTGCACAAGTGAGGCAGTGACATGATATTTTGGCTTGAATTTATGTGAATGGCTATTGCAGGTACCAAACTTGAAAATAACATCTTGAAAAAAAAATTAAATTTTTATTAAATTATGTCTTATTGAGTTTGGGTGGATCTCTCACTGTTCAGATACAGCATTTCAATGATGCCCAGGGTACTAGGGTGGCTTGGGACAGTTACAGAGGGTGTTTTGAATCAATCCCATGATGCATTCCAATGTGCCTGTACTGTACTAAACACATGTCAGTACTTAGAGATAAAAATTGTTCCAGAAGTTTAAGACCACAAGACATTTCATAATATGCAAAAAAACCCTAATACGACCTTTGGTGGGCTAAAATAAGCATTAAAGTCAGGGTTTTTATGGTTCAGAATAGGATGTTTATGTGATCACATGACTTAATTGATGGAAATTTCCCAAAAATGGGGCATTGTGGGATTTCCTCAAACACACCCTCTGGGACAGTAGGAGCTTACCTACTCCTAGCAAACTTGCTGTGATGTGTCGCCTGCACTAGTGCAGTAGGAGGCACAACTATCCACGTCCTGTTTGTCCGTCATGTGTGTATAAATTTTGGTTAACCTATTTCAAATTGCTGTGCATGGACTGTTTACTTCATTGCCATCAAACTCGGTCATAGGTGCATCATAGACACTTGCATGTCATGGTAGGATAAAGCTCGCATACCAAGGTCAAATGTCAGAGGTCAACTTGTGCAGAGAGTGAAGGAACGGTGGATCATGAAAGTAGGTGACACTAGTGGTTCGAAGAACTGCCTTGTTATGTATGGTATGATTTGTGTACTTACCACCGCTTAATGTCGTATCCAAAGGATGAGGTATATTCATGGTTTGTCTACCCATGTCCAAAAAGAAACATGCATGGGAGAGCAAATTCTAAGTTAAATAAAGAGTTCTCATTCAGAGCAGCAAGTGGCCCATTAGGGATGGAAACTATGACTTCAAAACCACCACAGGTAGGTACCCTAAACCTAGGCCACAGCTCTCCCTGAAGATAAATCCAAATATAAGGTGTGGTTTTTGCACATGAGTAAGATGATTATTTTATTTTAATAGAAATTATAGTCGCAAGCGTCACTATACAATGAAATCCATGAGCTGTGCTCATGCAAAGCCAGACTCTGGAAGAGACTAAATGCAAATTCTTGTTATTGTGACTCTCGCAGTTGGCAAAATCATGTGCTTACCATGCCTCCGTCCCCTTCAACAAATTCAGGGCGTCGCCAACCCATTTTTAAAATGGTGGGGGGTGTGTTTAGCTGTGTTGCCGACAAAACCTTGGCAGGAATCGGGAATTCACAATTTCAAAAAATTGCCGACAAGTCAACAATTTTGCTGGCATAATTTTTGTCAAGTTGGTGGTCACCCCCCCATCCCCCCTCGAGGGATGCCTGACAAATAAGCGGTTATTGATTTTGCAGTTGCTTGTCACAATAGAACCATTTACTTTAAATAGAGAGCAATTCATCAAAGGGGTAAGCATTGTACACCACACACAAAACCACATGTAAATACTTCAAATGGATATTATAATAATCATGTTGTTACTGCACAGCTGTTTGAAATTCCATTATTTATTACAACGCTAGAATAAACAAAATTTATCAACGGTGACACAGATTTTACAACTGATTTAGGGAGCGGCATTATGCGTATACAGGGGGAATTTGAAGGATTTCAACATTTTTTCGGCAAAACTTTTTCGCGTCTTCCCCCCTTGTTCCGTTCAAAAAATTTCACATACCCCCATTTATCATGATGGATTTCCCCATTTAAAGTTCATGTCCACTCTGTTGATGAAAAAATTCACGTTCCCCCCTCTCTCGTACAAATTTTTTTTGGGTTCCCCCCTCAAATCCCCATTCCCCTCTGGTGTAAATAGTGACCCCTTCCTAGATGATTTATTCCACTAGCCTGATTCGTTTAAATTTTGAAAACAAATTTCATTGCGGGCAAATATGATTTTTCTTGAAAATCTAGTTTTGTACAGTTTTCTATGGGAGATTGAGGGTATAAGGGCACTCTAAAATACAAATCATTACGTTTGTCTAGCATAAATGGCAAGATTCCCACAGTGGAATTGTCTGATTTTAAAAGGATAATGACCCTTGCATGGCCCTACCCACTATTTCAGTTGTCAAAATTGTGTTGCCACTGCTTAAAATTGCTGTAAAAATAAGTGACAATTTGCATGGGGTCAAACAGCTGTAACTCTATGCCTCTGTTTATATGTTCATATTTTATTGTGTCATATGTTGAAAAAGATGCACAGAATCCTTAGGATACAGGTAAATTCAATTGGAACTGACCCTGGAACTGACTCTATAATTAGTCATTTTAAAATATTAAACTGAAAGGATGCAGTCCTCATTGACAATGACAGCTCAAAAACAAGCTCAAACTTAAGTACTCAAACCAAAAGTGAAATTCAACGAAACAAATTTATTTCCACCACAAAAAACACTGTCCCTCAGTGTGTTTACTCATCTGAGAGTACCTTTGTGGTGAGAGGGATTTGGGGAAGATAAATGGATCGGATGGCTTTCAACTCGAGGGTTTAGTGCAAGAAGGCCCCATCTGCAATAGCTGCCATTTGTCAGTTGTGTTGGTATTAACTGTTATACCTGCCAAATCTAACATGTGGCAGCTATTGCAGATGGGGCCTTCTTGCACTAAACCCTCGAACTTGAAGTGTTTTTATTTGTGCAGATATCTGCAGGAGGGCTCCAGGAAGATAATATTTTATCCACATAATAAATGCTACATGATAGGATACAGGACTCGGTGTACTGGCTCATTTTTAGGTACATTTCTGATGCACTTGGGGTTGATGAACTTGACTATACTACAGGCCGTAGAATGACTTGGCTGAGGTTTCACAACATTTTTGGGGTATATCTTGATACATACTTTATCAATTTTTTATCAAAATCTGCTCTGAAATAGGGTTTGCTTTGGTAGTGGTGTATCTGTCTGTGGTAAAAATGTTGACCCAAATGTTAATTCTTAACATAATTGCCCACTTTGTCCACATACTGCGCACATTTTCATGACACTTACATACAAAGTTGGTGACCTAATGTGACTTTGGTGACCTCATGTGACCTTGGTGACCTCATGTGACCTCTGTCCCATTCACAGACCATGATGGCAGATGGTGAATGCCCGGGTGAATGCTGTATTTTTTATATACTTCAGGGATGCCAGTTTCCTTCCTGCTGAAATGTAGTCTAAATTTCAACACTGTTTTCAGCCAGTTTTTGATCATTTTATCCCAATTTGTGCACTTTTTTTCCCATATGCAAAATGCCACTTATTTTTGTGTGATCTGCTTACAGATCGGCACATAAGGACTGTTTTGGTAGCTTAGGTTGCCTTTGTTTTTTCGATGCTCAGGTGTTCAATAATTGGGCTATTCCAGTGATTTACTCTTGCAACCATCAATCTTGTGCTGACGTCACTGCACAGAGATAGCGACACGGACTATCTAAGGTTACGCAGTGTACGCAGCTAGTACGGGTTGGCTCATATTTGACTTCAAATGCAAGGAGGGGGGTAGGTGGATTACACTTTGGAAGAAATTTTTTTAGTGGCATTAAGTGAGATTTAATGCACTATAATCCACATCTTCCTGAAGTACAAGTTACTTTGCATTGGCTGGCAACACAAGTGTTTGAGCATTACAAATTCGCCACTCATTCAATATGTTACAGTTCCTCACTTCTACAGGTCTCCATTGACCCCAAGGGTGCTGCTGTCATACCCAATCAGCAACCACAGCTATTTGACCCTATACATTTGTCTCTTTTATTTTTAGAACACTTTTTAAGCAGTGGCGACACAATTTTGACAACTGGATAGGTAGGGTATGCAAGAGCTATTATCTCTGCAAAAATCGACAAATCCATTGCGGGAATCTTGCCATATGAGCCTACAAAGGTCATGATTTGTATGTTATAGCACCCTCTATATGCCTATTCTCCATAGACAAGATGTGGAAAACCAGATTTTAAAGAAAAATCATATTTGCCCGCATGAAATTTCGTAAAATTCACACAGAATGTAGTTAGTGGACTAAATATTCCAAATCAGTCAAAACTGTGTCGCCGGCGATAATGTTTGGTTTAATCTAGTTTTGTCATAATAAATGAGACTTTCAAACAGCTTGTGCAACCATTGTGGTAATGGTGGTAGGGCTGAAGCGGATAGAGCTATTTTAGAGGCTTGCATTTCAAACGGTTATTGACATAAATATAATTGAATTAGCCAATCGAATTTCTGTATGAAAGGCTGGTAGTGCAGAGGTGATTAAAGCAAGTGTAGCGGAATAATTATTTTATACCCTTGCACATGCTATATCATGTGCCTTAATCCACTAATGGAATAAACCACACTAGGTGCAAAGGGTATTCGCTGATGTAGAGCACGTTAGAATAAGAACCGTTGCCAGGTCAACTGGCTCACGCTAACTTTGGGTCAAGCCACTGATCGCATTGATCACAATACAAATCCTATGGCAAATCTTAATTCGGAACAGGTGCATGAGCCAAGGCGTGAGCCAGTACCCATGGATACAACATTCACTACATCAGCGATACCTGCAATTATGGCCCAGATAGGCTACGCTATAGCAGTTGTTGGACAGGACAATAGCAATTCCATTTGCAGGGACTTGCAAAAAGACAAAATAGAGAATAGACCCCAAAAATGGCATCATTTCTTATATGCTGTTGTTTCTATACCATACAGGGATGCAAGATTTCCGGAAGTCCGGAGATTTGGCCATTATAAAAAAAATTGGGTGATGTTATTTCAGCATAAAAAAGCATACCCACATATTTTTGTAGGTAGGATATACCCCTTTAACTCCCCGTTTAACTCCTTCTGTAGCCTTTTGTTTGGACAATTCCCGCAAAAAAGTTTAGCATCACGCACAAGCATTTGGCCGCTGGGGCAAGGGCCGGATCATTTTTCAGAAATTAATGAGATGCCCACTTACATCCCTGCATATAGAAGTTTACTACATCAAACAAAATCTGATTCATCTCAACTTTGTGAGCAGTTTTCGGTGAATCTTTTTTCAGTTGACTATTCGTAAATGAGACATGCAAAAAGTATATGAGCACTTTTTATACCTTGACTCTTTCTTCTATCGTCTTTGATCCTCCAAGTATTTCAGAGTGATTTAAATCTGTTAAAATAGATGCCCTAGTCGGTATAAGCATTAATGAGTTGTATTTACTTAGCTAATCACATATATGTCCCTCACATGTAATGGATAGACCCGATCAGTCTCTACTTCATACTAAGTGCACTTGTGAATTCAATTTTCAATTTAGTCCTCGCCGCACATCTCAATAAAATGTAGTGTTATAACTAATGGCTCTTGGCATAAATATGTTTTGCCAGCACTCTGATGAATGAAGTCATCAAAGGGATGTCTCCGAGGGACTGGTTGATAGAATAATTTACTGACTAGTATGAGCTTATGCTTGGTACCACAAGCTGCTTATAGAATTAAGTGTTTAGGGCATCTTTAATCATCATATAAAGCCATTATTGATATGCTTGGTTTTTTACACTGCATTATCTTTTAGGATCCCAAATCAGATTGTCACTACCCCAGCCTCTAATTATATTGGCCCAAAGAAGCTTGATCACTTCACTTATTGCAGGGGTTCTCAATAGGCGGCCCGCGGGCCAAATCCGGCCCGCCAACCATTGATTTTTTGGCCCTCGACTTGCTCAAAAATATAAAGGAAAACATAAGAATTCAGGTGTATTTGGCCCTCGAGTAGGGAACTTTCAAACATGTTTGGCAATCTCTGGCCCTTCAGCTAAAATAATTGAGAACCCCTGACTTATTGCATACCATTGCTATTGTTATGAAAGCAATGTGCTTATGCCAGGTGGAAGGTGGATTAAGACTGTGATGTCATTGTACCAAACTAGCACACTGCCAGTGTGTTGCCTTTGATTTGCATACCATTGCTATTGTTATGAAGCAATGTGCTTATGCCAGGTGGAAGGTGGATTAAGACTGTGATGTCATTGTACCAAACTAGCACACTGCCAGTGTGTTGCCTTTGAATTTGCATACCATTGCTATTGTTATGAAAGCAATGTGCTTATGCCAGGTGGAAGGTGGATTAAGACTGTGATGTCATTGTACCAAACTAGCACACTGCCAGTGTGTTGCCTTTGAATTTGCATACCATTGCTATTGTTATGAAAGCAATGTGCTTATGCCAGGTGGAAGGTGGATTAAGACTGTGATGTCATTGTACCAACTAGCACACAGCCAGTGTGTTGCCTTTGAATTGGCATACCACTGCTATTGTTTGGAAAACAATGTGCTTATGCCAGGTGGAAGGTGGATTAAGACTGTGATGTCATTGTACTGAACTAGCACACAGCCAGTGTGTTGCCTTTGATTTGCATACCATTGCTATTGTTATGAAAGCAATGTGCTTATGCCAGGTGGAAGGTGGATTAAGACTGTGATGTCATTGTACCAAACTAGCAACACTGCCAGTGTGTTGCCTTTCAATCTGTGGAGTAAATGACTAGCACAACTAAAACATCACACGAAATGTATTCAATTTATCACTCCATCTGTGAAATGCTCTAAGACATGTATGTTGATGATATGCCATATTTATGAATATAAAGTTTTACACTATCTGCTCTTTTAATTAGAATATGAGATAGGCCCCATGTGCATGCAAACCATCAATAATAATCATTTTCAATCTAAAAAAAAATGAACTTGCGTGAAAAAAATAACACAGGGCAACAAGCAAATGAAACTTTTTCAGTATTACTCAATTGATAATCCTGTTCAAAAGTAAAAACACACAAGACCCTAGGTCAGCCATCCATGTTGAGATGCCGATAACTGCTATTAATTTAGCATGCAAGTTCTTTCCCCTAGCCAACCATCTTGTGACTAGCTTGTGAGACAGCTAGCCGATATTAAATCTTTATAATGGATGTGATAGCGTGGTGTGGCGTAGTACATTGATACGGAACCATGCATGAATGCCCCCGGGCTACATGGTGGTTCATGAAAGAATATGAATGTATATGAATGCAAGTTTATGTGTGTTGGTTTGCAGGAGGAAAAAATGTTTGTTGCTCCATACATGGTGAAAAAAGATGAGATTGGAAAGATGCTGTTTTCTTGTTGCCTGATATATATTTGGAGTAATGTACGATGTTTAATTGAACCCCTTTGAGCACTATTTATTGACACCTAAGCACTATTTTGATTGGTTACTTGGAAGGTAGTATCATGTAATAAGCAAATCAGAGATACTTTAGGAATGGTGGGACAGTTTACCTAGAGATACAGAAGCACTATAGGTTGTGTCAGGGGGTTGACACTTAGCGCCTGTCGTCTTTTGCTCCTTTACCCCTCAATATGGCTATGGCAAAATATGAAAGTTCATGCATACCAACGAAATTTATGGCACCTCCTGTATTTATTAACCTCACGGTATAGAGTTACGTGTTCACCGTTTGTAACCATGATAATATTGAACTTCGCATTGCAAGACTCGCTATAAATAGCGCCCTCGATCGCACCAAGGTCCATCCCAGTTTAAGGGGTTCCTACACTGAATGTTTCACAATGTTAATTTGTTTTTCAAATGCGCCTATTTCAGTTATTTGAAGGTCGAATTTGGTATGTTTAGTATCAAAATTTAGCTCCTTTAATGTTCTTTAGGTTTATTGAATCTATTTATATGAATCAAGGTTATATATTTTGCTACAGCCCTTGGAGTCTACACATTCGGGTCCCTTCAATTGAAATCCCTTGGAAATAGTTTTAGTTCCCTACAATTTGTTTGTGTAAAAAGAACTTAATTAACCGTATATTCTATATTATAGCAATTCAGAAATTTATAGCTTTCATATAACACCAATTTTACGTTTTAAGTCCAAATAGTCAACAAGATTATCGCCTATCCCCGAGTTTTGCCTGGACTTTTCACTGCTGTGTTTCACCCCTTAAAATCTAACCCGATTCGTTATAGCGCCCCCTGTAATCCAAGGCCCAGGGACCACTGTTCGTCCACAAGTGTCATCTCCTTATTTTAATCCTCCTTGGTTGTGTCCTGTAATGAGCCAATCAGACAGATTGTATCATAGATTGTAGTTCTGAAGGGATTAATGGAATGAGAAGAATTTATAACAAAGCAATATGGTTACCTAGTAACATGTGTTACATACTGACTATAACAAATATGCTCTGAGCTATGCAAATGGGTACAGGATAGTCAAAGAGTGTCATGATGCTAAAAAGTGCATTAACTTGACAGTTTTTGAAACAAATGTGCATCAACTTTCAGACATACTGTTTTTCAGAATATGGTATATGAAAATTCCCATGTCTGTTGGGATTAGTATGGAGGGGAAGCTAGGGAGGGGAGAGTGAGTGCGGATAGCCAGGACAAACAGTCACTATGAGTTGTAGACCCTACCAAAATGATTACAATAGTATAAAACTGCATACAAAACATGGATCCATGTTTGGCCGCAAAGAACATGAACATCCATGTTTTGTGGGTATAATTTCAAGAGAGCGTGTTATATTGTATGTGTATTTTCCAATGTGTGGGTCTTCAGTTTGTACATGAACACTTTCAAGTGGGCTACTAACAAGATTCATGGTGAAAATGTGTGTGTTTGGAGGGGGGGTGAGTGTGTGTGTGTGTGTGTGCGTGCATGCATATGTGTGAGAGATGGAGTAAGTTAGTGCAGTATAGTGCCTTTACCTTCCTCGAGTCAGTGACGTGTAATGCAATAGACGCAGCATTAAATCGCAAGCGTTGATTCAAAGCACTGGCATACTCGCGCACACCTATAAAGGTGGCGCACAATTATACACACAAAATAGCTGTCTGAATGTGTTGACGTCACTGACTCGAGGAAGGTAAATGGAGTATAGCATGTGATTGATTAATTCATCAACACTTCCCTTGCCAGTGTCTCCTTGTGGAAGCCTTGTACTTTCATATGATAAAACTAGAAATTTCTGGCATAACATTTGGCAGAAATTAATATCCTTGATTAATCCTTGGTCAAACTTATCTGGAATTGTATATGCTCTATTACACAAAATCCAAATTAATTTTCACAGGTCATTGGGTTTTAATTAAAGGAGAGATTTCAATTTTTTGAGGAGACAAAATTAGCATGAAAATGGGTTATGTAAATGTATGCAAACATGCATAAATGTAATATTTCCTGGCTCCAATCCCAGCATCAATTTCTTAAAAAAACATTATTTGGCATGGCTTAAAGGTTTTGAGTTGAATAACTTGCTTAATTTATTAATAAGAAAAAATGCCAAGGCAAGTCTTGTCATTATTCACCTGGTTGCCGACGGCTATCTATTTATGTTGCTAAAATAGTAAGTCTCAATTTCCTGAGAATTTTTGAGAAAATGCCAAAGATCATTCATTGCCGATGTCAGTTTTGGCCAAGGATAAATTTGCACTGAATTCTGCAACATAAGTAAACAGATGCACTCGAAATTGAGCGAGCTATAGTGAAAAAACGGACTCTGACGAGAAAAACCAGTTCTGTTTAAAATTTTGTCGTCAATGTATGAAAGATGTGCGCAGCAAAGTAATCAATAACGATGATTGGGATGGGGGAATCTGGAGTAGGAAGCTATCCATCAGAGATATCCTGAGCGGATGTGGGTGCCGTTTGCATTTCATCTCCTCAATCACGATCACCTTGTTACAGTTGAGTTTACTACGAGAGAGAGAGAGGAGGATTTGTCTTTAATATGCATATTTTAATGAAATCGTGGGCTACGATTTGTTATCTTTTCCCTGAAGAAATCTTCAGCGTCTTCCCTGGATTGGATTCAGGAATCGGCAACTGCTAATTTATTGATATTGGTTAAGCTTGCCTCCGATATTGAAATGTTTACACCATGAAATTATTCAGATCACTTTTGACGTGGGAATGTGTTACATCTGATTCTGCTGGAGACTTTTGAGTTGAAACCGTTCCACACTTTGCTGGGAAATTTATTGACAAAAAAATACACTTAATCAGAAAAAGCCCCCCCCCCTTGTGCTGATTGATTGATTGATTGATTGATTGATGCCAGAAGTATGAATGGGATTGAGGTTTGGCATACGCCTAACGTGAATACAATTCATACTACTCGGTATAGTATCAGAGCTGAAACATTTCAGCCAATTTAAGAGTTCTTTGTTGCTCAAATTTATACATTTTCAGCCCAATTTCACTTGCTATTTTACCCAAAATTTCACACCGTTTTTTTTCCTCTTTTCCTATTTTTTTACAATGATATTGGGTCCGAGAGTGACAATAGTTCTCTTAGTGTGATTCTGCATTCTTAAGACTGGGCTAATTTATTAGAGAATTTTAGTTAATCTTTGGCTAACATATCATCAAAATTAGCAAGTCTGACCATGCAGTAATTACTAAAACTGACATATTTCCATGAAACTGGATTTAAATTGTTGGCAGAAATCTTTCTGCACAACATGGATTTAATTTTCCATATGTCCCTTACCAACCAAATCCAAGTACCTCTTCTGCAAGCAAGCAAGGAAAAAATTTTCATCTTGTATCTGACCAATGTTGACATCCAGAGGGTTAATTTTAGACCATCCCATATGCATTGCAATGTGCCTATATACTGTTCTGTACTAAACACATGTCAGTACTTAGGGATAAAAAGTGTTTAATAAGTTAAAGCGGCACTGGGCCTTTTCAAAAATATGAAATTTCTTCAGTTTGCTTGTAATTGATAGTCTAGGCCCTTGAAAGAATAGAGAGATATTTTTTACAATAAAATACATACCCAAGCAAGAGGGACATTAATAAGAGGCTAAAGACATCCAGGTAATTGTAGGCTAACTTTTAAGTTTCCCGTAACTTTAATCAACAAATGGGTCAATTACATGAACATCATAGACCCGTACTCATTGATATTAAACCACAAAGGTCCCAGACCGTTCAAACAAGTGGCTTGCCGTGATAATCAACTCTGGTGTGTGTTTTTTCTTTTGGTTGCACGCCATTCGCACACTGCTGATTAATTTCACCACACCATTAATTAGAATTAATTCTGGGTTACCAATAAGTGCCTGGATTTGGGCTTAATAATTTCAGGTGAGGACTAATGTATATAAAAGCTTTATAACATGCAAAATATCACTTTTGAAAAATCTAGAGGCACACTATTTTTTAAATGTGCCAGAGTCTCTTTAAGGACTACAAGAAGTTCATGATCATGCTAAAATTACTAGCACAAAGTACTAGCACTTCATGGGCTAAAAATGGTTGTAAAATTCATGGTTTTTTAATTGTCAAGAATAATGATTTTTGGGTCAGATCACATGACTTTAATGAGGAAATTTTGCAAAACTGTGCATTGTGGATGGACTCAATACACCTGGTTGACATCCTATCTGTGTAGCTGGGAGGGATAATTTGACACATAATGATATCATACATTAGTGCTCCTTTGTCAAAGAACTCAAAGGAGAAGTGATCAGTTTGATTTGACCGAACATCCATCATACCACCACCTGCGCTCAATGTCTGTGGATGTGGTCTAAAGACATTTTTGCCGTCCTCTCGCCTCCCTTTACCTTCTCATTTCTGCTGCTATTGAAAGACTTCCGGATATTTCATGCATTTGGGCAGATAGAAAGGAAAGGCAGATTTTATCTATTCTAAGTGGTTTTATTTAGCTTTGATATGACTTTTATCAAGATATCTGGTGGCATTGCCTTATAGTGTGTATGCTTCTTGTGCGTGCGTGTTGCTAATTTATGGCCAGATGTGTGGAGAAGACAGTAGCGTAATTGTATGAACGTTTTGCTGCATGTTGACTAAATTTTCTCAAACCATGTCAAATTTTAAGGATGTTGGCCTGCCTGCCTGTTTCCTAGGACATACTTCTAGGAAGCAAGAGGTGAGATCCATTTGGATTTAGAACAGCAACATCTTTTTTAAATACATTGAATGAAATGCAACTTGACCCTTTTCAAATCTGACAATTTTGTGAGTTGTAGTTTTGAATTCAATATCAAATTTTGTATGAGAATCGCATCTAATATTCAGAATGTGGCTACATGTAGTTAGTAAGAAATTGAGCATCAGTGGCATAGCCAGGTGGGGGCAAAGGGGGGCAGTGCCCCCTCTGAAAACATTTTTGAGGGGAAATCGGGGAAATTAAACATGGATATTCATGTTAAATCAGCCCCTTTGCGGATTCTTTTGCCCTGCAACCAGGAAATTTTTGCTTATGATCGGGACATTTGTTGCACCTACTGGGAAATTGCCCCCTCGGAACCCCCGGGCTGGCTACGCGCCTGACTTTCAGTTGCGTAGAGGGTGTGAAACCTTATGTGTTATGCTGGTCAATGGCCTTTCATATGAAACAAAGAAAAAATTATATGTTGTAATCTCATGGGGCACCTGTAATTATTGTTAACTGGACAAATCTGGACTTTAATTTGTGAAATCAGTTTAAAGGTGCAACGAGAGATTTCAAATAACATGTCCCGAAAAAATGTGAAAATTCTGATTTTTGCACTGGTGCAAAGCTTTATATCAAAAATATCCCCATCTGAAAGGTTTAAGCTGAGAGCAGTTTCTTTGGTACAAAAATTGTGAAATTTCTAATTTCGTATAGGAGCAAATACGAAATTCAGCCTATGTTTTCTATTGAAATGTAAGCACATACAAATCACTGTTTGTTTTCATTTTAAGTTGTTTCTGTAACCAAATAAAAGGTAGGGATTCTATTGAGCATCTAATCAATACAAAATCATACATCACAGAAATATGGCTGACGTGAATCCTCGTTGCAACCTTTAATTCTGGCAACTATTATTATTAAGCAATAATAGCACATTTTTTGAAGAGCCGCACCAATTTTAAAAAAAATTGAGATTATGGTACACAGTTCCATTGGTAACTGGCCTGTGAATGGTTAAGCGCCTGTGAATGGTTAAGCTCAAAAATATATGTGTGTCACAAATAAAGGACTTTGGTAATTAGAATAATTGGATAATGCCGATGTAATTCAACACCTGCTGGAAAAGGCCTTTCAACATGAAATACAAGCGCGGGACATAGCGCAATTTAACGCTTGTCTATGTCCCTACGCTCTCCCATTTAGTTGTTTCATGGTTCAGGCAAGCCAAGTTAGAGGTCATTTTCGTGAGTGGCACGTATTTCTAATGAACGACTAATTTTGGGGGGTTTTCCAGCTCCGCCTTACATACTATCTAGATCCTCGATTCAATTTACAAATTTCTTCTTTTATGAATTAATGCACGTTTGAGAATTACCATTTTAGCTGTAGTTTATTGAGAACGAATTTACCAACGAACTGTGCAAAAGGATCTCAAATTTTGAAAATTGGTGTGCTCTTCAAAAATGAGCTAGTATAGCTTTATAGACACATTTACATCTGATTTGTGAAATCAACAAAAATCAATCAGCAAATTGTTGGCAAGATGCCGGTTCCCTTGTTCCCCATAGATACACTTTGCTTTACTTTTTATATGCAACATCCCGGGTGCTTGGAGCAAGTCATTTGACATGGGTGCTCATTGTTAATCTCCGATTTTTAAAAAAAACCCATGAAACAATTACTTGTCAAATCTGTAGAATCTTTATAACAGTTTTTGTTACTTCAAAGTGCAGAAACCTTTAAAATAAACAGGTCCTGATTCATAATTGGGGATTTGCTTGTCGCATGGGAACATGATTAGAACAACGCAGTCATCGGTGATGCTAAACTGGGACATTTGTATAGATTTTTTTTGTTAGGTGCCTATTGAAATGAAATAAAATTAATCCTCTCTGAGAACTACTGTTTTTACAGTCTGTCTGATTGGTGCATTACAGCGCTGCAACATGAGATGCTCTCTAAGTTAACCAATCAATAGTGCTTCATCCTCTTAAACTATACCACCATTCTTACAGTATCTGATTTGCTTATTACAAGATTTATTGTACAAGTAACATTTTGCTTTGCTGATATGAGAGCGTAGATCAAGACCTGAAGACTCTATGCAAATGTGGGTTTGGAAAGCTGTCGGACTTGTTGGACAAAGAAGCTAATAGTGTACAGTTGTTGTATGGGCACGTATTGAGGAAGGAGGAAGGAACGGGGGCATGTTTTTAAGAAGGGCTTTTGAGTGTGAGGGGGGTTTTGTAGGGATGAGGGGACATCCAAAGAAGACTTGGAAGAAGCAAGTGGAAGAGGGATGTAGGAGGGTTGGGTTTGAGGATGGAGGATGCATTGATCGGGCAAAGGGAATGAGGGAGTAAGGGCGGTTGCTGCAATTGTGAGGTGAATCCATCCACCTCTCGTTTGTGGGAACAAACCGATTTACAACTTTCGGTTACTACTAAAATTCATCAGTAACTCGCCCACTATACTTTAAAGGACAGTACAATCTAGTACATACAATACACCAATTGCAAGTTTCCTATTATTATGTGGATAGAATTTGTCTGTTCTTTGCCTTTAAATAGCGACAAGGCAGTTGTAAAAGAACATGATTTCAAGTGGATATAAAAAAGATGTGCTGAAAGAATGAAATTTGTCTGGGAGGAGGAATTGACTTCTTCTCGTGCTTCTCAAAATAACATGTGAATGACATTCTGGCAGTGTCATTGCATGTGTAGTGGGAGGAAAATCTAAAGATCAGTACATATGGATGCTTATGGTAAACTAACCCAAATCCCTTTTTGGGAATAGAATATATTATATATTAAAAAATAATGGGGGTATGCGTCTAAACTTGCTTCTGCTATCCCATCTCATAAATATCATGGCATTAATCTTGTTAAAACATGCTTGTTGAGATCTATTGTGTGGTGTTATACACTGTGTGTAAAAAACATAATAAGATTCGTTTGATACGTTTTAAACCTTTACATTTATGTCAATTGTAATTTTTTCTTTAAAGGCATGAATTTCATTCATTTGTAGAAATAATATTGAATGCTTATTCTGGAACAAAGATAAGCCTCACTGCTTTCTGGTTTTAGTAAAATCCATAAGATTCATGTGTTATGGTATCTTTTGTGATTTAAATCTACACTATAAATGAGGAGGAAAAACCCGGTGCGTCGTTACATAGGTCCATACATGCAGGATACGGCGGATGTTCTAGGGAGGAGACCCGATGTTAGCTAGCACGAGACACGGTGCAGCGCGCACCTCAAAATCCCGTTTCGTACTATACGCATAGAGTTAGGGTATGAGCCGCCGGGTAAATGGTCGGCTTCTTGGCGTGAAAATTCAGTAATTACGGCTACACATCATTTTTTTAAGATACGATCGCAGTATCATTATAATTTATTTTTATGATTAGATTTATGCAGTTTTATCGTAAAAATTACTGAATATAAATCATAACATGGGCGAATTTCGTTATTGAGGGTTATAGTGTGTGTTATTACGTATAATCACTCATATACGGAAGATTATTGTTAGATGCCCTGAAAAGCAGCGTTGAAACAAATGCACCTTTAATATGATACTTCTTGTACTATTGTGGGAGATTCATGGTGTGAATGAATCTTGAGGGGAATTTGGTTCTCTATTTTATTATTTTGGTTGAGAGTTTATTCTCTCTTTGGAAATAAATTGTTGGCTCTGAGAAGAGCCGTTTTGGCGTATTTTTAACGCCTGAAGTCATGATGCTGGTGCTTACTTGCTCACGGCGCCTGGTGTGTTGCACTCCGTGACAGTCACATCTTGTTGGGTGGAGGAGGAGGGTGATATCTGTCATAGTCTCTGTAGTTTTGAGTACGATCTAACGTCGTTTCTTCTAAGGCGGTGGCGCTCGACCCTGCGGCATGCACCTCTATGGTTGCGGCGAAAGTCACGGTGAGCTGTATTAGATTCTACCGCATCAGACTCGGCAGACCGCTTTATTACGGCGGGTGCTTCGTCCAACTTAGCAGTCTCAGACACATTCACCTTACCTTCCTAGCTGAGAGCTGGCTTTTAGTTTTCTCTTGGCCTGCGTCTTCTCGAACTTCGTCCCTGCGATGTGTTTCTATCTACTTCTAATACCTTTCTCCAAACAAGCATGCCTACTATTTTCCGCTTAGACGCTGCAAGAGACTCTAGAGGCAATTACAGTGTCCGTGTCGGGAAAGAAGCTTCGTTCGTCGTATCGCAGCTCTACCTCGCTCCATCTTCCTCCGCCGAGATAGATGCTTCTATACTAGGTATAAGAACCTCTTGAATCTTGTCAGGTACAGATTGAGAAAGGCGTGGTGATGCTCGGTTTGAAGAAACTTCCGACTTATGCAGGAAGCTTGGTAGGTACTCCTCCATCCCTGTGGAAGTTTGGACGACCGCCTCTCTTCTTCATCTTCGGGAGTTCCCGTCGCAACTATGGCACCCCTCACCCCTCCTTGGCTTTAGCACACTCGGTTTTGTTTTTTTTGAATTCTCTTCTTCCATATCCGCCAACACCTAGCCATCATGGGGTTCTACATCCCCCTAGATTTGAGATATTTTTCAACCTCAAATCCAGGGGTTCGTGCTTGGAAACCTCGCCGCGTGAAATGTCCTTCTGGTCCATTACTTGGTTTGTGAGTCGGGAATCTGGTTTGAGAATCGCTAGGCATCTCCACGTCGTGTTAACATTTGCAGCTTCCCATGTGACAATAGGTACAGCTCGTATCTGAGAAACCTGGAACATGACGAACTTCTCCTCAGAGTTTGCCTTATATACCGGATCCTAGCCAAAACAGTTCCGTTTCCTTTTTAAAAACAGCCAATCAGCGAATTTTGTCTAGTCAAGTTGTCGATGATTGGATATGCCGCAAACTTTCGACTCAATGCTGATTGGTCTATTTACGGATCACAGTTTTGGCGCGAGAAAACTGTGATTTTCTAGGATCCATGAGTACCAGAAAAAGATGGGAGCCAATCGGCGTTCCGCATGCTTTTATGTATGCATAGCACTTGACGCTGATTGGACGAACGACGGATCCTGGCAAAGTCAGGTTTTAATAATTAAGTCTGAATCTTTCCGGTGATATGTATTATATCCCACATTACATACTTACCACCCACCAGGCCTTTAAAAATTGCACTCTGCTTTAAGAGCCTGATTTCCCTCAGAATACCACCCTTACCCACTGACCAATACAAAAGTTTTGGGGTTGCATCTGCAACCTGCCGCCTACGCGCCGCCATCGGGTCAAGCCGAGACGAATAAACCCTTGACCTCTGAGTTCCTGCTTTTCTGAAAAGCGAAAGACAACGCATTTTGGAATTCTTGAAACTCCCGTTTTAGAAGTGGATTTTTTCTTAGAACCTTGGCGATCTCAGCGTCGTGGTATATGTTCCAATGTTGTAGAACACGATGGTACTACTCTGGATATTTAATTTCTAGTATTTAGCTCCCCGAGATAAAGATTCTCCGCTTCAGAGTGTACGGGCCGCAAAGTCCCGATTACCGCATGCGTCGCTGTATACTCCCATCTGTAATTCCACATTCCTAGTTCAGTCCACTGTCCTGTGGGTCCTGTTCTAGGAAGTTTTGACTCCCAGGCATTTTTGGTTGATATTCTTAGTGACAGACCCCTTGTCACGGTAGATTTTTAGTTTAATATTTGTTTCATTAATAATTAATGCCGTATGTTCCGAAATTAAAAACATACTAGGCAGGGTCGATATTGAAAAAAAAAAATCGTAAACAACCTAGGGAGAATATCGGCGATCCCGATATTATCGGGTTCCCGATTTTTGCCGATATTTATGCTTTAAACCAAAATATCATATTTTTTTTGTCATAATGGGACATTGAAAGATGTCTAAATTATCCCCCGTGTGCTTACCCGTCGGAGACTCCGACTGACGGCGAGCTACGCCCGCATTTTCATCTCTTTTAGGCCCTGTTTTTGGCCGATTGTTCGTCCAATTTTAGCCACTTTCTTGTAATTATATCAGGTGATTGAGGTTGTATTTGTATTCCCCTACATCCGCTTCATATGTTTAACTGCTTGTATGCCTTTCTTCTCTTCTTTTTCCACAGGTTTTAAGGGAAAACAAAGAGCCAATTAGCAAAAAGACGGCCATCTAAGTGTGGTTTGTTGACACCCATCCACCATTAGCTCCTCGTCACGCACCCCTGAGCCGCCCGCCATACCAAAAAGAAAACCCGCCACTCCATAAGTCCCGACCTCAAGAGGTTCTGCGGGGTGATCCTGGGGCCATTCTCGGCAAAAGGCGCACGAGGCTGTGGCCCCCAATCCTCCCCCTGTCGCAGTGGCCATTCACTCCCCCAGGAATCCGTATTGGGCGTCCGCGGGATTACCCTCTCAGCGGCTCGCCCCCATGTTCCAATACTAGAGGCCCTAGATCCCCCCCAGAGTCTTGGCTCCCCAAACTCCCAAGGCCCAAACCTGACCTCAGGCTGGAACAAGCCCAGCCCAAGTCCCGGTCCCCAGGCCCCGCCTTGCCCCAGCCCAGGTCCAGAACACGTAACCACCCAGCAAAAACCCAAACCCGGCTTCACTCCAAGCCAGGGACTGACTTTTAAGGAGAATGAGAGTGATAGCTCCCCTCCAGCTCTCATTTTAGGAGAGGTGATTTAAAGCCCCTTTGGGACTTTTCTTTCCCTGGTTAGCGTGGAAATGCCATGCCAGATTCCGATTCAGATAAGTTTATTAGTGCATTTTCAATTCAGTCAGTCCATTATATAATGATATATATATATATATCTAATATATTTTTTACAGATTTTAGAAATAAATAATTACATCTTTGATGAATAAAATGTACAGATTATGTAATGGCTGAACTCAATGCAGAGCGCCATAATAATCGCGGAGACTGAGCATGACCCCACCATACATAAATATAGTTAAAATTTACATTATTGGATAGGACTGGACAGGCCGGGACAGACAAGACCAACAACTTTAGGGAAAAGACAAGACGAGAACATTGTCAAATTGTTTTAACCAAAGATCAGAGGCAAGGAGCATGAGTCGTGCGTTGTGTGCCAGTCATGGATAATAATGAGATGACAAGGAATAGGGTATTGCAGTTAAAGGAATACACATGAATTTTATGACAGATAGATAGATCAAACCATTACTTAAAACTCTCCACAATTTGACCAGGAGGGCTTTTTTTAAAAACCAAGCCCCCCACTTTTAAAAAAAAAAAGTCAGTCCCTGCCAGCCCGCGCTCAGACTCTTGCCCCAATCTCAAGCCCGAGCTCAACCCAATGCTTGGAGCTCAAACCCAAGCTGAGAATGGCTCACAAACTTCTCCCTGGGGACACCTCGAGCCCAACACCCAATAGCTTGTGCCAGACAGCTAGCCGATATTAAATCTTTATAAGGATGTGATAGCGTGGTGGGCGTAGTAATTGTACGGAAACCATGCCCGAAGCCCCCGGGCTACATGGTTGGTTCATGGAAGCATATGAATGTATATGAATGCAAGTTTATGTGTGTTGGTTTGCAGGGAGGGGAGAAAAAAATGTTGTTGTTCCATACATGGTGAAAAAAGATGAGAGAGATTGGAAAGATGCTGTTTTCTGTGCATGATATATATTTGGAGTAATGTACGATGTTTAATTGAACCCCCTTTGTGCACTAATTATTGACACCTAAGCACATTTGATGGGGTACTTGGAATGTAGTATCATGTAATAAGAATCAGAGATACTTTAGGAATGGTGGGACCAAGGGGGTGCAACCATTCAAAACAGTCGTCCGTGCTGGGCGACTGACATTTGAACTATTGCACGGAAATAATAAACTTATTGTTGGGTGCTGGTTATACACACATAAATGCCATTCGATTCAAACAATCCGCAAAAATATCAGGTGTTGGATTGTTGGGTGCTATTGGGTGTTAAATTTGTCCTACCCATGGCACACAACGAATGAAATGACCAAATCAGTCGTCTTGATTTAAATAAAACCGCCTCAATGAATAACATCTTTACCTAAGCGCGCATTGCATTATGAGAAAAAAGAGTATCTGAGCAACAAGGATACAGGTACACTATTATTACACCTGGCCACCTCTAAACATACATTAAGTGTATCACTACCGAGTAGTGTAGATGCAAAGCGGACACCCACAGTAGTGGAAAGAAGCGGAGGCAGCCTTTGCTTTCCTATTGTTGGTTACTCATTGTTTTCTTGTGGCGCAAAACATTTGCGAGACGGTGTATTTCTAAAAGATTACGTAACGTTTTGCCTCTCTATATCTATATAGAACCTCTGGGGTGCGGACAGTGTACTAGAGATACAGAACACTATAGGTGTGTCCTGTCTGAGCCAACAGACACACTGTATCATGATTGTATACGGTCTGAAGGGGGATTAATGGAATGAGAAGAATTTATAAAACAACAATATGGTTTACCTAGAGCCTAGTACATGTGTTATTATACTGACTACAACAAATAGCTCTGAGCTATGAAAATGGGGACAGGATAGTCAGCAAGAGTGTCATGATGCCTAAAAAGTGCATAACTTGACAGTTTTTGAAACAAATGTGCATCAATCTTTAGACTACTGTTTTCAGACTATGGGATATGAAAATTCCAATGTTCTGTTGGGATTAGTATGGAGGGAAAGCTAGGGAGGGGAGAGTGGTGCGGATAGCCAGGACAAACAGTCACTATGAGTTGTAGACCCTACCAAATGATTACAATGTTAAAACTGAATACAAAACATGGTCCTGTTTGGCCGCCCGAAAAGAACATGAACATCCTGTTTTGTGGGTATAATTGCAAGAGAGCGTGTTATATTGGTATGGTGTATTTTCCAATGTGTGGGTCTTCCCCAGGGTTTTTTGTACATGAACACTTTCAAGTGGGCTACTAACAAGATCATGGTGAATGTGAAAATGTGTGTGTGTGTGGAGGAGAGGGGGGGGGGGCGGGTGAGTGTGGTGTGTGTGTGTGTGTGTGTGGTGTGTGCGGGCATGCATATGTGTGAGAGATGGAGTAAGTTAGTGCACACTATTTTCCCGAGGTACTGGCTACGGGCCTATTACCCCAAACCCGAAAGGTGATGGCAAACCATTTACGTGTCGTCTTAACACACAGCGCCGCCCATTTTTAAATTACGGCCAGAACGAGGCCAGAAAGTAATTTAGCATGCAACCTGGCAAATCTTCACGGCGTAGGGAGTTCACAGAGTTTTCGACGGTTAAAAGCCCAGTGGCGGGAGAGTAGACGTTTCATATAGAAAGTCCCATTGTTGCAAATGAGGTATTGCCATTCATTCCGTCAAGCGTTACTGCACAACGTCATAAAGCAGTGGCGAAGCAATGTATAGTCAAAAACAGTTATGTTTTATCAACATTTTAACTGAGGCTGATTCCTGTGCTTCCAATGTTGACTGAAACATTTTCCTTTTGAGAAGTGAAATGCCCCAAAAACAAAATCAACCTAAAGAAGAGGGACCGTCCCTCCCAGTGACCCCAGTAACACCCTGTTGGCCATTGCTCCTCCTTAGCTCCGTTTGGCCCAAGGCACACACGGAAGTACGAAAACTATTATGTTGTGGGGCAGGGACGGAGTGGGAGTCAACATTGGAAAGGGAATCAGGCCTCAGTTAATGATTTATAAAAATAACATGTTTTTGACTAAAATCATCTAACCACTGAGCTGATTCCCTTTACACAATGTTGACTGAAACATATTGCATTAACCTTAGGTGAAGGGAATATTTTCAATCAACACCAGCTAGCTCCTACTAGTCGGAGGGGAACATTAATGGTTTCCGAGCGCGGCTCAATGGATGCAGCCAAAGGATGGGACGGAGACACACACAAAATAAAGAACATGATGATGGAATCAGGGATGCACATCATAAAAGTGTGAAACACAAGAGTCACCCTAACAGGCGGAATACTGCGGGGCGAGTGTCATGGTTGGCAACTTAGATATGTGATTGTTTGGTAGATTTAGTGCTGTTTCTGCAGAAGACCCACAAACGCTTTCTTGTGGCGTTTTCTACGTTCCGTAGTACCCCGACGGAAAACGTTGTGGGGAGCCCTCGACGACATTGCTTGGCAAATTTCGGCGATTGAGATCCGCGGTGGTAAGCCCACGAGGAAGTGATATTACGAACAGAGTTGAGCTCGGGCCCCGTGAGGGACCGCCACTGCACGGAATCAGTAATGACCCGCGGAAATCCATCTGGCTCGCGTCGTCTTTGACGCGGGACCATGGGGGCAGCATGTGTGAGAAAAAGAAACAACCCGTCGTTCGAGCACGGAGAGAAGAAGCGGATTGGGCGTTTAGTACTCAAGGGCCCGAAGGGGACACCACAGGCGATCCTCCCGCACCGACGATCTGTTGGCGATCCGGGGTTGGTAGGATATGGTAGGATAATTGGTAGTAGAGTGCCTAAGGGAAGATAGATGTCTCATTTTGGCCAGGAAAGTCGGCCTAAGAAACAACTTGACCCTGTCTCGGGAGAATTCCGATGCAGAGATTGAGATGTTTTTGATCTCAGAAGCATTCGTCTCCCGGAGGCAAGTGCAACCAGGAAGGCCGTCTTTGAGTGACATGCTTTAAGCCGAAGCCTCATTCCTCGGTTAAATTCAAACGGAGGGCTTAGTTAAGTGTCTAGGACGGTGTTGTTAGTCCCAAGGAGGGAACAACCTTCTGGTCGGAGGTCGGAGTATTGTAACATCCCTCCAGAAGGAGAGGATCGTCCCATTCTCGTTGATGGGAGGACCCGTCCTCAAAACCTCTGTGGATAGCAAGGATGGACGGTCTTGTAATTTCTAACGGTACTTGCCTCAAGGCCGCTATCGAAGCGATCATTGAGAAAGTCAGCGATCTCCGCTACAGTTGCCCGAGTCGGAGACACTTCTCGTCGCTCACACCCCCGGAAGTAGGTCCAAGATGCTTACTGTAAGCGTCCATAGTGGATTTCCTTCTTCCCGCGGATATGAGTGCGAGGCAGCCCTCTGCGAAAGCACTATCTCGGCATCGCTGCCGGGGATAAAGGGCCATGCAGTCAACGCTAGATATTCGATGAATGGCGTTCCCTCAGTCCGGAAGTGATTTAGATCCCGGACGGAATTGGTTAGTCGTAGTTGGCGGAGCCACTCAGCGATCTACCATTGGCCGGAACCAAAGGTGTTGCGGACAGAAGGAGAGCAATGAGGATGACGGCCATCCTCCCGCCCGATCTCGACACCACGAGGTGGAGAACGGGATGGGGGGACATGCGTAGGCCGTGTAACCACGAACTCTATCGACAGAGCGTCGACTGCGAATGCTCCTGGGTCGTGAGTCCGGGAGCAGTACAGAGGGTGCTGGTGACTCAGCTGAGAAGCAAAAACAGGTCGATTGCCGGAGTTTCCCTCGAATCTCTTGAAGATCGCCGAGGAGATTCACGGTTATTCAGTATCCATTAGAGGACGTAGTCCTGCAAGCGAGGACAATCGCGGAGAGGGGGAAGTTGACGGCCCCGGAATGTGGACCGCCTGGGGGACAAGTGATGGACCTTTATGTCTCGACCACCACTTGATGACCACGCATGGCCATCGAGACAAAGGGTCCGGGATTCGAGTCCCGCCTGCTGTGATAGAGGCCACACAGTGGGGAATGGAATTGTCCGTCTGGACCAGGACCCTGGAGTTGGTCACCAATCGTATCGAAGTGGGCGAGGTTCTTTTCGACTGCCCACAATTCGAGACGATTGACATGGGCGCGTATGGCATCGGGCGTCGGGGACCACGTCCCCGAGACACTCAGATCTAGGGTAAATTCCCCCCAACCCGCTTCGACGCGGTCCGTCGTTGTGTGGAGTACGTTTCGGACTGGAGAGCGGGGAAAGGAAAGAAAATCCCCCGAGTCAGGTTGGGGCGAGAATGGCCACCATGTCAGGGTGTTCCCGGATCCCGGCGTTGAGGGGGATCAGACGGGAGTCGGGTGCCGGATCGGCCTGTTATGCCGCCCGAGGTGCAGTTGAAGCATTCTCATTTGTAGGCGACAGTACGGGACAAGATCGACGAGTATGGCCAGCACAGGCCCGAGCCCGGGGAAGCGAAGGCACAGTCTCGAGCGGGACCACCCTGATTGAGTTTGGCAAGGATTGGTCGCGGTTCGAATGACAACATCCACCCGCTCGGCCGGAGCGGGTTCTGCAATGCCGGGAAGCAGTTGCAGCCGCACACCCAGATATCTCAGGTCTTGAGAAGGGGTCACGCTGGACTCTCGAAAATTGCGTAAAGCCCAGGGACCTCTGCCGACCTGGATGCTACGACTGACCATCTCGGAAGTCGCCAAAGGCGACGGTCAGTAGATTAGCCAGTCGTCAAGGTAATGCAGCGGTTGACCCCCCGCCGCTTGCGGAAGGCGCCCCACTTCCCGGTTTCACAAACGTAAAGCCCCCTCGGAGAGGTGGAAAGTCCGTAGGGGAGGCACGTCCACTAGTACGACTGGCCCCGGATTTGAAAACCTGAGCCAGCGACGGTCGGATTGTGAATGGGGACGTGCAGGTAGGCGTCTTTCAGGTCTAGAGAAGGACGCACACGATCACCTTAAAGGACAGCGCAGGATGAACGCGAGGGTTTCCATCATGAACCTTTTGGGATTGATGAAACTTGTTTCACGCGGCCTTCAGGTTCAGGAGGGGGCGCCAGTCGCCTGTTTCTTGGGGCGTCAAGAAGAAGGGGTCGACCAGACCCCGTTGTAAAGGGCGGGGTCGACCGGGGAGACGGCACCCTTCGCCAAGAGCGCCGAGACCTCCGCCAGAAGGACCCGATACTTCGGCGGGGACCCGGAAAAAGCGTGCTTGGTAAGTCTCGGCCGGGAAGTCGGGGGGTACCGCGGTA
The DNA here is from genome assembly GCA_023653785.1 of Ophioderma brevispina. Taxonomy (NCBI): domain Eukaryota; kingdom Metazoa; phylum Echinodermata; class Ophiuroidea; order Amphilepidida; family Ophiodermatidae; genus Ophioderma; species Ophioderma brevispina. The sequence goes on along the minus strand of JAMKCH010040755.1, from coordinate 27,878 downwards.
AACTCGTTGGTTACCCCGTTCCACCACAGCTCAAAACCCAAGGTGTGGGAGAAGATGCTGGCCATTTCCCGCAGTAAAGAGATAACGGACGCCCACCGCGAGGTGGAGGGACTCCCTTCCGAGGGAGAGAGTCCGCGGCCGCTGCGCCCTCAGGACCTAGACCCTTTTCCCCTTCCCAGGCGCCTTGCTTTTGGAGGGGGACGAGTCTTAGGCCTGGCCCGGGCTTCTGAGAAGAAGCGGTCCGGGTGCAGCGGGATTTCGTGGGTGTCTGACCCGGCGGTGGCGCCGGCTTCGACGTTTGGACGGATGACGGCTTTAGTAGAAGAAGAGCTGAGCAACGCTCGACTCTTCTTTTCGTGCCGAAGATCTCACGGAGCGAGATCTTGCCTGGGGCCTCCTTGAGCGGCCTGTTCAGACTCAACCCGTTCCGCTGAGGCAAGCAAGGAGCCCCGAAAATGTCATCGAATGAGAACCTTCCGGGTCTCCGGGCTTGGTCTTAGAGACCTCCGAAGTGAGTTCGGAGCTCAGGGAACGAAGCGAGAGCAGCGTTCTCTGCGCCCGGAGGGGAAGGAAGCTCTGTCCGGCCTAGTCACCAAGCGAAGCCGGACCTACAGGCATCAGCGGTCTCCGGAGAAGCAGCTCCATCCTCGCCCACCGAGGATCTGATCTTGTGGGCGAGGAGTACCATGGCGACGACGACCCGAGTCGCGTACCGTTAGACACTGCCAGGTCCAGCTGCCGCAACTGATCCTCCCATTACGGGGAGTAAGTAGCCAGTTGGGCCGCCTTCCCGACGGGTATCCTGGCCCCAAGTCTGGGGTGTCCAGGTGGGAGTCCGCAAGAAGGAGTTAAAATCATTCTCTGAAGTCCGCAGGGACTTTGTGAAAGACTTCACCGAAAACCCTGCGGCCTTCTGCGGCACTGCCGGACCGCTTCCATAGCAGGCCAACGTCTGACGGAAGGGTCAACGCTTGAACAGTGTGGGTTGGAGAAGTAATGAGAAGCGGAGATAGATCCAGCTGTCCACAACTTCTTGCACCCTGCTCCGGGCGCAAGGCAAGCCGAGCTTGTCGGCAGCCATGCGGAGCACGTCAGGAGTGCACGCGGGGAGATAGTCCACCTAATCCCGCTCCGGAGCGGCGGACACTGCCGAGGAGGGTCCGGAGGATCAAAACACCGACAGGGTGAGATGCCTCCGAGCCGGAGTCTCCCTCACTGGCGCTGTCTTCTGAAACCCTCAGAAGTATGCTGCGCCGGTAAGAGTCCAAAAGACGGCGAAGCCGAGGAGCCGGTTGAGGGGAGGGGTCCGGTGAAGTCACCTGGGCGGCAACAAACTAGGACCTCCCGCCGGGACTAAGCCCACTGGCGCTGATGGGCACAGCCTGGGCTTGAGAGCCCGGCTGCTGAAGATCTCAAATGGAAAAAGAAGGGGTCTGACTGAGAGGGAAGACGAGAGAATGCTACTATTTCCTCTCCGGCATCCCAGGTAGGCACTCTGCCCCCTCTCTCCCCCTCTAGGGGGGTGTGCCCGATTTAACAAACCATTTCACCCCCCTCCCAATTCTCTCTCCCCAACACCCTCTCTCTTTCACTCCTTTCTTCCTTTGCCTCCGCCGGGCCCAAAAAGGGAAGACCACCGCCAGAGGGGGCCTCCCTTCTGCCTTTATTCTCCTCCTTGTGCCGTCAAGGCGCGGGTCACGTAATGAAGGGACCTATTAACCTGGAAAACGGCGGAAAAGTTGATTGTGCTCAAACCAAGGTTTAACTTGAGCGCAATATTCTACTGACAACACCCCTTTATAGCTAAAAGGGGAACTCCCTTCCCTTCACCATGCCTTGAAATGATGAAAAGTGACAATACGCTGCAGCAGCGGGGCGATGGGGCGATAACACCGCTTGAAAGCGGCGTAGTCGCCACCCCGACAGCACCTGGTACCACGGCTGGGCAGCCAAAGGTTTGGTAGAGCAGCGAAGTGGCCATAGCCGGTGGGGCCCCGCAAGCGGGGAGCCCCGGGTTGAAAATCCATACCAGACTGATCCACACCCAGCCAGTCCAAGAGAGACAGCGGGCGGGGGGATTTCGGTTAAACTAAGTTTGAAGGGGTTCGGAGAACACGCTTCTTCTCAGTGTATTTATAAATTTCTCTTGGGCCTTCCCCCCTCCCCCCTTATCTTCCGCTCACACCCCGGGAGGATCTGCCCTTGGAAAAGAGGGGAAGAATCTTCATTTTTCTTGACTCTTCCCATACCAAGATCTTTTTCTTATTTGCGCTCCCGCTTTCTACTCCCCCGATTTATCGTTTTCGGAAAGGGGGAATGAAGAAGAAGTTTCTCCTCCCCTTCTTCCCCTTTCTCTCCTGATGCGACGCGCGGGCCGGGGCACCCACAGGTGCCCCACCACAGGCGGACCACCCATAGTAAACTGGTACAGGGTACCCCGCACCTGTCACCACGGAAGGCCTTGGTTGTACCCGAATGAGACGGACGGAAGTGCCGGGCGTCAGCGGCGGAGCGGTCAACCGGGGGGCCACCCTGGAGGGAGCACCACACGCCACACCAAAGCCCGCTAGGTAGGCCTGTTGCTCCGCCGGGCATACAGAAGTTACGGCTGGGGTGCATCGAAGGACGAGCAAGGCTAGTCATGTGAGGCGTGGTGAGCGTGGAGGACACCTGCGGCAGCAGTGAGGGTTCACCGTAGCCGTCTGCATCGGGTCCATAACGCCCAGCACCGTGGTGACCAGATACCGTCGTCGCGGGTCGGGCGCCCGAAGAGCCGGGACTAAAACCAAGCTCAGGCCATCCCGGCACTAGCGGCGATGTGCCCTCCCTGATTACGTAAACACAGGTCAAAGGGGACCCGGTCAACAATCAACCACGACACGGAGTGATTCACCACCCGCCGCAATACAAGCCGGGTATTGGCAGGGTGGAAAAGATGCGAGCATCTGCACCGGTAAAGCCCAGAGGCTAAACCTAGCGCAGACGCTATTCGTCGGCCGGGATATTGCCGTGGACTATTGACGGGCGAACTAACGTGGGAGGAGCTTTCTTCCGAGAAGAAACACCGCTGTTGAAGCACGACATCCAGACTTTTTGCCCCACATTCGGGAGCTCCTTAGAGCAGATTCACCCTGAGAGATCCCCCTTAGCGGACCCCGGAACGAGCCCGAGAACAACCCCCAAATAGTGCTGCCCTCCCTATTTCCCCGATGGCCGAGGGTTGGATATGGACACTTATGATCGTGTCATGGCCATTCAGGCGAGTTATGAACGATGATCGTTTGGGGTTGTTGGACAAAAGTTCTTCCCCCAGGAGACACGTTAAGGAGCGAAGAATAGGGAAGTTCAGAATAGATGAAACTATAGAAGGCAAACTGAGTAGTTGAACGGGATCACAGGACGCACTGATGGACTAAATATGGTCCGGCAGCAGTATTTCTGGATTTTTTTTTTTTTAGAATATTTTCTCACTGCTCAAGGAGATATTTGCCTAGGTATGATGGTATTTCGGAATTCCCGCCTATTTTTCAGGCGCACCACTGCCTCACAGTAATTGTAAAAACTATATATTCACCAAATCCCATCCATTCACAACACTTACATTATCACAACTAAGCTACTACCATCACTGTACACACATTCTATACTACTACTGCCCTGCAACCGAGGGGTGAGTGAGTGTTACAGAGGTAACCGACCAGGGATGATGATCCCTCTCTTCCGACACAGGTCTGTAACATTTTACGTGCCAGGATTGACTTGTCTGAAACACGGGACCACCATTTACACGACTCTCCGAAACCATGAGGAACGCCCGGCACCCTTGCATTACACTGCAAATTCGCAATGGGGGGGTGGACAGCGAGGAGGAAAGTTCCATAATCACACTTATGCAATTTGCAATTTCCGACCTTATAGGAAATATTTGAGTATGACCAAGAGCCCGACTCCGTGGGTTGAACCTGAGCCTCTCGATCGTTATTATACCATGCCGACGCTTCAGCGCATTAGACCGCCGCGGCCACATCGCCCCATAATTAGGCTCAGGCCGGACCATTTGTGTATTCAAATTTATTGCTCTTTTTATTATGTCCAGAAACCATTGCAAATGGGTCCGGACCATATTGAAATATTTTCCAGATGCTCAGGCGCATATTCAAATATGTAGTAGTAGTAGTAAAACCACAAGTTTTAAAATCCGGTTTTTCCCAGCAACCGGGGGTGGCCGGATTCACTCCACATTCGTAGCAATCGCCCTTACTCCCCTCCTTCCACTTCGGCTCCGAAGTCCATGCATCTTCCATACTCAACCCAACCCTCCTACTCTCCTCTCCACTTGCTTCCTCCAGGTCCTCTTTGGTCGGCCCCCTCTCCTCAAACCCACCCCCTTCAAACTAAAAAGCCCTTTTTAATTAAAACATTGCTCATCCTTCCTCAGCACGTGCCCATACCATCTTACACCATTGCCTTCGCCAGTCGGTCAGCCGCCTCTTCCAAACCCACCATCTGCATCACTCCTCAGTATTCTTCCTACCACAATTGCACACCACACATTGCTCTCACAATTGCTCTCTCTGCCCTTAACTTCTCAAAATCCCCATCTTCATTTTCACTCAGGCACAATGTCTCACTTCAATACAGCATCACTGATCTTCACACAAATCCTATACACCATCCCTTTCTATTCAAAGAAAATCTCCCCCCCCAAGTAACAAAATCTGCCAACATTCTCTTAAACTTCACCCACCATACCTTACTCTGGCGTACACAGACGCCTTCACTCCACCCACCCGCACTAATATGTCACCAGAGTGAACTCCTTCACTGTTTTCCACCTATCACACAACGTTTTCCACCTCCTTCACCACTCCCTCAACTCCCTACTTGCATTCTTTCCACACACAAAGTCCCTTGCCAAACTTGGGGTCACTCTCTTCATTCTTTGGCATCTCCCATGATGAATCCATTTCCCACATTTCTCACCAACCAAATTGATTTGCCCTCACCCTCTTTCCACATATTCCACTGGGTCCACCTTACTCCGAACACCTCCCACTCCTTCCCCATACCATCCACTTTAGTCTTCCCAATGTTACCTTCAGGCACTACTCTCAAATGCTTCTTCCACTGTCAAAACTTTCTCCCTCAAACCCTCCATTGTCTCACACATTTTAAAACTAAATCATCAGCCTACAGCATCTCACTCATCAAATACCTTTTTGCCACTCTCCGAACTAACAGCAACCACAATTGCAAACATCAACGGCGGGACAGCACAAGAACCCTGATGCACACCCACCTCACATCAAATCCTCAGACATCAAGACCCTACTCTAACTTCTTGTTTGTGCTCTTCATACAGACTCATCCCTGCTCCTTTGTATTTATGCTACCAGGACATTAGGCAAATGTGGTGTGGACCATATTTGACAATATTTTCCAGAGTCTTGTGAGGTGTGCTTCATAGATTTTGGCCCGATAATTTCGGGCCAAAATCTTATAGAAGCACACCTCACAGTAGGCCTATCGGCTCCATAGCCATCCAATTTCTCACACGATGTCGTGGTCATAGCATTTCGGGCGAGTTATAGACACTTCCTTACCCCGCTATAAACAATGTGTCTGTGTTTTACTACACCTCACTGTGACTTTGGGGGACGCGGGTTGTCAGGGAGAAACAAGTTTATTTTATAATCTATTACTCCTAGGGAAATGCACGCGTAATAGGAATCAGCCAATGAAATAGCATGATTATGATTCATGAATATTCATGAGGGTAAGTAATCTTGATTTGTAAGGAATTCCTTGGGGTTTATGCATTTGAAATGTCATTAAGGAGTACGTACTTGAAGTGCTTTTTGCTAGCTTTAGTACAGCACACTTGAGCACCTTCTCCAAAGCTTTGATGCCCTCTAGGTCTTCATCCCATTTTGTTATTCTTAGGGTCTGCTAAAAAACAAATTCACAAAAATCCTTACATGTGCACAAAGCTTAAAACAGATGCAGTTGTTAAGTTATAAAATACTTGGTATGGCTGTACAGTTGAAATCATCAAGTGTACTCGTTCCTCCAATTAAAATAATATTACCATAAATGCTGACATCTTACATGATGGAAGTATATTCTGAAGTGGTATAATTTTGTAATTATTGTATTAAAGATTCATTTGAGTACTTCCAGAGTAGCAGCAGTAGCAGTGCCTGATTGGAGAGTAACTCTTCTACCGCCAGATTTGGAGGACAGATATGCTCCAAGAAGAGCCTCAGTACACATATCTTCTCCCACATATCTTGAAACTGACAATATTTCAAGTGAGTTTATAGCCAGATATGAAAGTGATGTACAACGAACAAAGAAACATACAGGGACAAAAAAATAAATCATGACTAATCTAATTAAAGAGGCACGGAGGACATTTGCAGGAAAAATGCAAACCCCAGTTTTTGTCAAAAACCCATTTTTTTGCATATTAAGAATGCTTACCAATGTATTAAATACATAAAAAGACGATTTCATATTTTCAGTCATGCATGCTAAGCATTCTTCTCTATAGATGATGTGACATGTGACGTCACTCTAGCAGACACAATGATAGCACTAGCAGACAATCTAAAACTTTGCATATGATCAATTTAGGCGACTATCTTTAGTTCTAATTGACTATTTTTAATTTATACCACCAATTTGTATTTAAAAATCTCTGAGTTACAAAGTTTTGAACCCGGGGTTCATAGACAAGGGGTATCATCCGTGTCCAAGAATTCATGTAAAAAGGGTAGTTTTTCAGGGTAGTTGTTTAGGGTATGCAAAATTGCACTACTGATACTTGTTTAGGGGCGCAAATTCCATCAAGTACTTGTTTAGGGTAGCTAATTGCGCTGCTGATACGTATTTAGGGGTGAAAATTCAAGCTTCGAAAATATGTATTTAGGGTACTTTTTGTGATTGCTTGGACACGGATGATACCCCCTTGTCATTGAGAAGTATCAAATTGTTTTGATCAAATTTGCATGAGAAAATGTGTTTCGGAGAGCAAACATTGCTTGGTATGGGTTCCGCGCTTCGCGCGCGAGAGAGCAGCAACCCCTCCCGCGCCACTTACTATATGAATTCTCTGTGACATTTTAACCCATCAAGTCTGTTTTACTTTTTATAAGCCCATTTATCATACCTATATTTTACTATAGTGAATCACTTACAAATTTAAAATTATTTCTATCAAATTCGCATGAAAATGTGCATTTGGAAAGTGAAGATTGCAAGCCCCCCCCCCCCTTGCCTCTCTGGTGTGCAAAAAATACACTGAAAGAATATGGTTTCAGGTTTTTACGCATAAAGGGGTAATAATTGCATCACTTACTTGCTTAGGGTAGGGAGAAAGACAAATACCGTACTTGTTTAGGGTATGCAAAATTGTGCTACTGATACTTGTTTAGGGGTGCAAATTCCATCAAGTACTTGTTTAGGGTAGCTAATTGCGCTGCTTAAACGTGTTTAGGGGTGAAAATTCAAGCTTCGAAAATATGTATTTAGGGTGCTTTTTGTGATTGCTTGGACACGGATGATACCCCTTGTCATTGAGAAGTGCCCCCCCCCCCAAAAAAAAAAAAAAAAAAAAAAAAAAAAAAAAAAAAAAAAAAAAAAAAAAAAAATCATGTTGTCCATTTTTTGGCTTCATTATTTGCTCTAAACAAGCAGGATATGTCACATTAAGACACCTTCAATTGCAAGATCACAGACAAATGTTCTCCCTGAAAACTGTATTTTTGCTTACTTGTTACACATAGTATTGGTGGATAAATGAGATCCATTTTGGCAATCAATATCATTTACCACACATGCACATGGAATCAATATAGACACTTCCACAGTATTTCCTTATTTTTTTCAGAAGGGCCAGTCTAACCATTTTAGAAGATGTAAATTAAGCTTTCCATCAAAAATAACCCCATCTGAAAGGATTAAGCTGAGAAATGTTTCTTTGGTACAAAATTTTGAAATTTGTAATTTCGTATAGGAGCTACGAAATTCGGCCTATTTTAGATTGAAATATAAGCAAATCAGAATCACCTTTTTTCTCTCTTTTAAGGCATTTTTGTAGCCAAATACAAGGTAAGAAATCGATTGAGTGTCTAGTCTATATGAAATTTCTGTTACGACACAATATTTGGGTGTCTCAAAAATCTCATTGCACCTTTAAGTTCAAGAGGTATCTAATCTGTTAAAGCTCTACTTCTCATTTATTGCTGATCTAAAAAATACTCACTGTTCAAGATATTCATAAACTACAAGTTACACATTTTATGTGCAAATATAATAAAATTCTTTTACCAGAAATTCTCTCCAACTACTTCATCAAAACAAATACTATCCATGAGTATGGTAGAAGACAATCTCAAAATTATAGACCATCTATATTTCATACTGATCTCACAAGAAACACCATTAAAACACAAGGTCCTCTATTATGGAACTCTAAATTCTCAAAACTATTTGACTCTAAACTGTTCATTATTTTAAATCAAAGTATAGGCTGTTATCATTGCCCATTATTAATTGCTTTTTTCTTTCTTTTAAATTTACTTTCTAGTGGCTGCCATTTCATCCTGCCTTGTCTGCGCTTTTGTACCAGCTTATGTCCTAAGTCCTGTATTGTTCACCGTATTCATCAGTTTAATGCAATTTTCACATGTTACCAAATGTATTTTTTTGGTGACCATTATTTCGAGCTATGCTCTGTTTGGTTTACCCACTATATTAGTATACTTATACACCATTATACCTTGTAACACTGCTTTCATATTGAAATAAATTGATTGATTTTTAAAAAGTCATAGCGTCTAAGTGTTGCATATTCTGGTAGTGCACACATGACAGATTCCCTGCTGACCACAAGATATTCACATTTGTTTCAAAACAGGTAAAAATCTTAGGACTGTTTCTGAATGAACAAGCAATGGCCTATTGATACACTGGTAGTTAGGTTATAGTAATTTTTATAGCATTTCGATTGTATATATTGCAATTAGGCGACAAAAAAAGAAAACCCTGTTTTACGGGCGAGCGGACCTTTCAAGTAGGGTCGGTCGGTCGGGCAAATTTTTTCTTTTTTTAATTTTTTTTCTTTTCTGGAGCTCAAAATTGGCCTAAATAGCCCCAAAATCTGAATAATCAAGAGAAAAAATGACAAATTTTTACAAACAAATTTTCTTTAAAAAAAGTTGCCAAAATCGATAAATTTGGGCTAAAAACAGGCTGATTTTACATGATTTTTGGAAAAACTAAAAAAAAAATTCTGCAAAACTGAAAAATCAGGGTCGGTCGGGCCCGTAAAACAGGGTTTTTTATTTTCGTCGCCTTATATGAAATTAAAACAAAATCTGTAATTAGTGCAATTACCTTGCCTCACTGACAATTCCTAATGTTGCTTCACCATAGACATCCTTGGGTCCATGAATAACGGTCTGTATGATACTCTCAATGATTGGTTTAGCTGCTTCTACTCTGGAAAACCAACGCTGCTGGTAGTGACTGTCTTTCCAACACCTACTTTCTGGGGCTAGTGAGTCTATTGTCAAACGAATGGCTGTTGCATCAAGAACCTGTGGTAGAAACAGACAATTAAATAATTGAAGTGAAAGTTCATGATTTGCACCTTTTCTTTCCTATATTAAAATCCGCACTGGACCATTTATTAGATCTTTTCATGGGGTGGTATTTGTCTTGATATGGCCAACAGCAGCACCCTTGGTTACACTAGGCCAAAATGGCAATTGCTCATTTTTATAGTGCTCTCTTTTTTAGAACACTGTGGGGGTGTTGCACAGCTCCTCATAGCAATGGTCCTGATTGCGCAAGCTTTCTCCTTATGTGGAATATACATCAATAGTTTTCAATGTTTAAAATTTTAAATTGAAAAAATAGCTTTATATAGTCAAAAACACTTTGTGCTATATTAAAATTTTTTTACTGCATTTTAAGTCACTTTTTTGGGGGCTGCTTCATGGCAAAATTTTCCTTTTTTTTTCTTGACCAGTTTAAAAAAGTGTTAAAAATCTCTTGAAATCCTGGCAAGATGGCAGTATGGAACATGACCTTTGACCTTGGTCCATGATCTTTGACAACATGCACATATGAAGAACCCCTTTTGCCATTAACCCAATCTGGTTTAAATCGGACGTCAACTTTCTCAAGACCTACCTGAAACGGAAACCTAACCATACCTGCATATGGACATGACTAAGATGACCTTGATCTTTGTCCAGGACCTTTGACATCACCACATATGAAGACCCCTATTGCACCTTAACCCAAGTCTGTTTAAATCAACTCACTTTTTTGAGAGACATGTAAGAACCGTGGTGTTCTAATGACTCGTAAGGAATGTTTGCTTACCTTCTCCGATGTTGATTAACATTGCAATTGTCCCTTTAGGCAAAATGCAGAACCTCCCATAAATTAATAATATTCCCACCTAAAATATTTCATTTCGATCCCCTGTAATGACGACACCACCACCCAATTGACGTTCATACCCACAATCCTCTTCTCTTTTCGTCTACCCTCGACAAGATAAACATCCCGCAGGGGGCGGGACGGGCGGAATCAAACATCGGCGAAGGTAAGCAACATTCCTTTACTATCCTTAGAACACCACTGTTCTTACATGACTCAACAGGGTAAACAAAATTTGCTTACCTTCAATCCGATTTTGAATGTAACAAATTGCATTAACATCGCCAGATTAGCACTGGTACTAGGAGGCGGTGCAGATGCAAAACGTCAACCTGGCTTGCGTTAATCGCATGACGTTATGACTGAATTGCAAGCATTTCAGAAGTAGTAAGAGCAGCGCAAGGTCACATGCCAATACAATAGCATGACACCTAAGCACACCACTTACTAAGAAAATAATTTGCGAGTCCCCCTGAAAGAGTGCTCCTGCAAAAAAACTGGCCAGATACGCGACGTACCTAGAGGAGACGTCCACGAAACCAGCACCCCCTCGTGGCACAACACACCGCGCATAACTGAGAGGTTTTACTCCCAAGTAGATGGTCTACAAGCTTCAGAGCAGCTCGAGGCATTAGACCCAATCGCCACCCTCTGGGCCCATGACGGGCCGAGACGAAGGGGCATCACCAGGTGAGCGGAGACTGAGTATGGCTGAAAGAGCCCAAATCCTCAGACCTTCGACTGCCCCCACAGTACTCTGTCGAGAAAACCCGCACAGCCTACAGGACAGGAAGACTTGAGTCACCAACTGTTACCTAATGCAGCCAGCCCACCATATCCCACTCACTTGAGCCCCAAGGGCAAGCGAGTGCGAGGAGTGGAAAAAGAGGAGAATCTGGCGAGGCCCGAATAAGCCCCCTCCGATTCACCTCTTCTAGACCGAAGCCTACCCCGGGTGTGTAAGCTTCAGGATAGTACAGCCACCAAATGTATCAAAGTATCTCCCCCATATGAAAAAGGCCAACCATAAGATTGACCCATTCCGGGGGAACATCCAATATTCATACTAGCCTATTCAATCGTGAATGAAAAAAGCATCAAGAAAGGACTACTCGATGTCCCGCCCCTGAGACGTGACCACCTCAAACGAAGACCAGTAAAACCTTAAAGGGTGCTGACAAAGAATTCTCAGCAGAACAAATGTTGGAGAGAGTACCCGATAACAAACTCAGCTCCACATTTTATCTCCAACGACTCCAAGGCCACCTAAACAACTGGATTGAGGCACCCAGGAGAGTAAGAGAATCTAACAGATTGCCGAAAACTCTAAGTCTAAGAATATCGCCGAGTAAAAGGGCAGTGGCACCGACTGCCTAGCCCCCAACAGCATTCCCCTATCATTCATAAACAATGACTAAGGGGGTGACTCAACCTTGCGAATGGGAGCAATCCAATTAGCATGACAAGAGGAAACACCCTAAGTGGATTTAGATCCCAGCTGGACCTTAGAGCAAAACAGATCTGCTAAGTGCAAATATAGGATTGCTTCCAAGGATACAGAGTAATCCCGTTGGCCCGTAGGCACACTCATCATATCCTAGCAGGCGGGAACATAACAGAATAAGAATACTGTGGAACGAAACCAGCCCAAGGACACCCAAAAGAGATTCTCTTCACTTATAAAAGGCGAGAGGATTGTATAAATCCAGTTCCGCAGCACGATTCCAGACCACGAGTGGAACTATTACTATATATACAACAGTGAAAGGTATATGATAAAAAATAATAGTCTATCCCAACCATGTACAGAAACTCTGCTTCTGGCGGGAAGACTGAATTAATCAATCCGCACAAGAGGTAAAAATAATATAATAGTATATCAAATCACCCTCCATATCAGGCAACCCAATCCAACATAATAGATTGGAATTGATAACCCCCTTTCAACATATATTTAATTGAAAGCCAGTGATAAAATAATAGTCCTGTCATTTTGAAAATGCAAAGACTCAATATCAACCCAATCAATCCATCCCCATGCATAGAGATTGAGAGGTTGCAACTGTCCCTTGCAAAATAAAGGCAACAAAACCCTCCGCGGGCGGCCGTTGAAGTGCCTATACTGGAGCTGAGAATCCCTGCCATAGCGTGAGAATAAAAGACCCCCCCGGGATCGGCACAAAGCCGAACGAGCAAGAGGCTCGGCGGCGCATGCCACACCGCTTAGTAGAGATGAAAGCCGACCGCATCCTGACACTTCCGAATAGAAATATTGCAGGGGCGGTAGACTTGGCCGAGTTTTCCACCCCCCGCGGCCCGGCGGCCCCCTGCGGCGCGCGCCCGCTTCGACACAGAACTTAAGCCAAAAAGACGAAATTAACCGTCTAACATTTCATCTAGGTTAGCGCGAGATCTCGCCATGATGGCGAGCGGATACCCCAAACTCGCTCGAAAAGCGCTCAGAAGCGATGAATATGGCATAACTTACGGCGGAATCCGACACACAATTTAGGCTACTGACGAAATTAATCGCCAATCGTATCCATCAACTTATTCATCTCCAAAAGGGGCTAACTAATATCCCTAACTTCGTCAACACATGCCGAAGTAATGAACAACGTAAAAACTGAGGAATGCAAGCGCGCTCCCGTACCGGAAAAACTGACTACATATCGTCGTGAAACGCCGGCGAAGGACACCGGCATGTTTGCTAAAAGGAATTGAATCCAAATCGCCATCGACATGAATCAGACCATAGCAATAAGTTATTTCCATTTTAGTCCTACAAAAGACTCGAGCAAAGGAATCAGACTGAGTAGCAGGATAAGACCCGTACGCAAGCCCCGGGAGAAGGGGAGGGGTGGGAGAGACAATCAATCCCAAACCGGTGGCACAACTCCTATGGCTGCTTACAAAGCATCGTTGGCGTTGTGTTTGTTATTAAAAACAACCGCATCCAAACTCGACCCGGAGTGGTCTGAGCTCGGAAGACAACCGTGGGACTATCTAAGATGTGCTGCAAAAAAAAAAAAAAACGCGCTAAGTAAAGACGTACGCCGCCCCGAAGAACCGGAATGGATGGATAAGTCGAGTCCCACAACCGGAGAACAACTAAAGGTAAGTTGAATCCAAAAAGGGTAGTCAACATAAAAGGATATGACGCCCCCCATGAAGCTACGGGAGCCTGTCTAACCACCAGTTAAGGCGGAAGCTATGCCCCGAGCGTCCCGGTGTGGTGGGAATACCCCGACGCCTGCTGGCCCGACGGACACTCTGGCGAGCAAGCGCCCCCCAGGCAGCAGAGGACTACACCAGAGGGGGGTGCCCAGTCCCGGCGAATGGGTTTTCCGTTCCTTGCCCGCCGCAACGAATCATCACACCCCCAGGATTGTCCTTGTGTAAAGGCCAGTATCCATCGGGTAGTTGAAACGATGCTCCCATCTCCCGAATCCCGGAATGGATTGAGGCGATTAAGGCGAAGACCTCACCACAGTGACCTCTCAGCACTCCACGCCATGAAGCAGATACTGTTAGTAGCTAAAGCCCGGGGATGTATAACTGGCCTATATGTATGCGACCGTATTATATTAAAAAGGCAAGTACATGAACGGACACCGTACACCAGTAAAAAAATACAAGCATACCACGGTGTGCTGCAAAGTAGTCACACCGCAACTCCGCCTACCCCCGCGCCCCTAACAGGGACAAACGAGGGGTATACTGCAACGAATAACTAATACAATCTTTCCACAAATTGTCACCTTACAGCATACTCCAGCGCCGATTACCGATTGTCACGGTGCTGAGTTGAGTAGCAGAGTTCAGTATAAACGTGATGACTATGACAGATAGGTAACAACCCGACATCAACCCGGTTTAAGAGACGAAACCAGGGTTGACCCGCCTTGAGACACGGAGCTATACGACGCTAGGCAACCCCCGCGAGAGGCAGACCAACCTAGTTGGCCACGCCCCAGCCGCCCGGTTACTAACGCATCCCGTGCGCACCCCCCCCCTTTTCCTCCCGCCAATCCAATCCATCTGGATCGGCTTCACGGCATGCCAGGTCGGGGTAACTACTGCGTCGGGCAGAGATGCGCGACTGGATCCCCAACAGGGCGGCGGCGGGCCTACAGAGTCAGTGCCCCTTTTCACAGAGCCCCTTTGATTCCCCTAAAGAATAGGTTTCAACTCCCTGTGAATAGGCATTGTCCCGCGTATCAATTCGTAAATCCTGAGATGAAAGGTCTATTGTATCGCTAATCCCCCTGAGATGATTTAACAATGGACCGACATCACAAAAGAAAACGAAATGATACCTGCTCAGCCGAAATCCCTGCTGCATGGACCGAGGCCATCAGGGGTGAGACCAGCGAGTAAAGGCAAACAATCCCCGTAAAGAACGGACAAGGCGTAGGGCTACAGCCGCAAAATCTCCTCCTAACCTTAACCCCCGTGATAAACTGTCCGTGAACATTAATTTTCTACTGAGAAATTAGCAACTGCCCATCAACACAGGTTCGTTCGAGAAGACTCCTCCACCGCTAAAAAAAAAAAAAAAAAAAAAAAAGGAAAATACCCAACAGAAAGGGTATGGAGGGAGGTATAGCCATTGTTCCCCCCCCCCCCCCCGAGGGATTGAGGCCACCGGGGTGACCAGCGAGCAGGGCCGGCCTCGCTATAGCGCCCGCCCCGCCTCGCTGAAATGCCAAACACTCCTGCCGCCAGCACTCTCCCGTGGGCAAGCGACGGCGTATGATTGGAGGCCAGCGTAATTGAGCCAGGATAATCGCCGTACTAAACCATGCGAAGAGGTGGTCTCCAATATCGCTGAAGAAAAACACCACACCCTCCAAGCAGACATTGATTCCGCCTGAATGGGGATTCAAACTGATTGAAATGGTATGTCCTCGAAAATCGACCGTCAAATCCCTCAGTAATGGGTCCTTTTTTTTGGGTCAATCCGGGATTACAGACCAGGGACCAGCACCGAGGAGATTCGTCCGTGTCAAAGCGCCCGCAGCCGACTTCACCCCTGTGAGGATGGAGGCAAAAGGCATCGAGAACAGCGCAAGTAAAAGCCCGTAAATAAATCGCCCTATAGATTAGAGGAAGAGGGCCCCGACGTCGCCGGGTGGGTTTCGGTGAAGCAAACCACGGGCGTGCTTGCAGCGGAAACCGCCACCGGTAGACACCTGCCCCGGGGGCAGCGTCCGGCCGTTCGTCCCGGACCCATAGAAGGACACCAACCACCTTAGGTGACGTTGGACACCATGGCGGTGATTCCCGTAATCGGTAAGGGTACCGAAAAACTGTGACAACACTCATCGTAATCCAGCCAGTCTACGGACCCCTGGGGCACGGGCGACTGACCAACGACACCTGGCGGTTTGACCCCTCTAACGGGGGGAACCCCCGCTTACAACAGCGGAGGAACTCCCTGTAACTAGGAGTGGGCTATAGCTTTGGTATTGTGATCGGTGGGTACGGAAGACGGCTACCACGCGCCAGTATCCTATCTCAACGCACCCTGAGGCGCGGGCGACTGACAAGACACCAGACCCAAAGCCTGTGTAACGCCGGGTGAACCTCCGCTTACATCAGCGGGGGGGCTCCCGCTCATTACCGGACAAATCCCGACCGTCCCAAGTTATAACAAAGGGACGAAAATCCCAAGATATACCCCGTCCAACTCCAAGCGAACCAGTTGGCAATCCAGACTCGATAACGCACTTCGTCAACGTCTATTTCGCCCCGGAGTGGCCAGCGTCATCAGCATGGGTGTGTGTCCCGTGACGGCGACTGTTCGGTCGAACAAGTCACGTACAGCCGCGTCCTATAAGGGAAACAAACCGGCCTGAGCACGCACCAAGGTGGGGATACCCGAATACAAATTTACTAAGTTTATATAGACAATTAGATAAAGCATTTCAAACAATCCTACAACGCCTTTATCAAAGGCCAACCTCTCGTTGACATAAGGGCTGCAATAAAGCAGTAAGGAACTAGGTTAGTAAACCCACAAGTGTACCGCTCATTGGGAAGTAATGGTCGTTGCATGACTTATAAAATGTAACACCGACCGCCATCTTGAATCGAAACCAAAGGCGTGTCGGTCCATTTCCAATTACAATTCTCACAACATTGTATCCCAGATATAACACGTTAAACTAGAATATAAATATAGCCTCACACATATAAGATAGTAGTGGGAAAATCCAGACATCGCAATGAACGTGGCGCAGTGCCCACGCCCTACGCTATCAGTCTATGGGTGTGAAAATTCATGCGGGTTGTATGTTGACAAACCCGAACGCAAAGTCAAGGGATACAGTCCTTAAAAATCCGACTTCCAAAAACGCAAAATGACAAACTACAGCCCCAGGGACTTAAATTGACATTTAAAACAGATTTACAACACGGTGTTCAAGGACTACACTAGTAAGCTCAAGCTGCAAAAAACAAATTTCGACAAATTACGGTAGCTAAATACTTAACTTACCCGCACTTGTCGAACCCAAACCGAAAAAGAAGGACGATGATTGTGTATGACAGTCACTTTGGGGGGTGTCGTCATCAGGGTTATCGAAATTAATATATATTCTGTGGGAATATATATTTATGGGAGGTTCTGCATCTGCCTAAAGAAAGCATTTGTTTACATCACATCGGAGTGAAGTAAGCAATTCCTGTTTTAAGTCTGGGGACTTTGGAAAAGGTTCAGAGTAAAATCGAATGTCCTGGATATTCAGTCACATGATTGGAATCTCATCCAACCCCAAAACAGTGTGTGGTTGCATGTGTCAATTCAGGTATCTATACACCTACGCCTTTAGCCATTTATGGCACGCTCATTGGTTCCAATAATTCAAAAAGCTTTGATTTTTTCTACGAAAACCCGAATCCGGTTTTCTGGTTGATACTCCAAGATTTTCAAGAAGAAACTTGGACTTTCATTTCAATTGACAATCAATGTTCACCAGGGGGGGTGGGTAGGAACATGCCAATCTAACATGGCAAACAGCAAATTCAAAAACGGCCATCAACTTTCCTGGGTAGCGATTCTTTTAAAGACTTTAAACGTTAAGAGCGCTCTTACCCATATCGAACGGTTACACACAGACTTGACTAAAGCTAGGCCTGGTCATGAATATTTAAATCTCAATGACCGGTTATTGAAATTACACTATTTTGGCAGTGGGGGTTATCCACTAACCCCCGGATTTTTGGAAGCCACTAATTTTTCTTATTTATCATGATATTCTAAGATCTTTTGAACAAAGGATTAAGAGATGATTTTTTAATGTCACTGGGACCGAGACTGCCATAGTAAATTGCACGTAGCAGTTCCACAAATTAACCGTTTGGAAATCCCCCAATGCCCAATCGAGCAGATCGTGTTCCACCCCCCGATGTTCACATAACAAACCTAATAAAAAAAAAGAAAAAGGGAGGTGTTCCTTCAGTTCAAGATTTCTATTTATAACACTAGATAGCAACGCCAGCTCAAAAGCCGTAACCTTGTTTCCTGCCTGCCCGCCAGCGCGACTTATTTCCATAGCGTGGGTGTACCATTTATTAATTCATTATCTCCCTGATTGACATAGCGTGGTACCCAATTTATTCAAATATATTCACAGCATATTTGCATAGAACGATGTATAAAACCGTTTTCCAGGCCCATCTGTTACGATACACGGCGGCATGGGCGTACGCGTGCGAGTTTCAAATTGATCCCGATTATGAAATTTTATAATTTTTCAAAAAACACGGTTCGGTGGCCCCGCCTTTTCTTCAACGCGGGCGTACGATATCTCTGTTATTAAGATCTAGTTTCCGTATCGAAGCTGATAGCCGCCTGTACAGCGGCTAAAATTGTTCCACTGTGTGTTTTTCAATGGCAAAATTCCTTACAGTGACAGGAGGGAGAGTTTTTTTAGGATATGACTTCCTCTCAAATTCACTGGATCGGGTTTAGACCACCTACCGAAAACTTTTGGAAGGTTTAATTTGGACAACAGGTGCAAAAGAAAACGCAAACCACACCTTGTTTTTGAACTGCCTGGCTATCCGTAAGACGTTCCCCATAGAAAACCATGCTTTGACTCTCTGCGTGCACGACAGAAACTACTAATCTCATCTTATTACATAAAGACGGCGTAGTCGGCTTATTCACTTCATTCACTTCAGGTGTGGGATCTAATACTTTGGTAAGCATTTCCCAATATTAAACAACCTAGGTTCGCGAAAATTGGGGGTGCTTCTTTTTCTGGAAATCTCCTGTCTCTTTAACATTGATCTAAAACTTTAAAACTAAATCTAGAACTTCTAAGAACATGGGGTGTAAGTTTGATTCAACGACTATCCTCACTGTATATCGTGAAACCAGGTTTTACGTGGTCGACACCTTTTAAGCACAAAGAACATTTTGTGGAGAAATTAAACCGTCCCATACAGTAAAGAATAGGAGGTTCCGTTGATGTTACATACAAAAGTGTACATTGTTACTTGTGGCGCTCGCTGTCAACACAACTGTGACACCACCCAGGATTTTGGAGCATTTTGGCACTAATGTTTTTGTCGTAACTCAGCTCATACTTTGGCTATGTAACTTGATTGACCCCTTATTTTAAAGGAAAAGTATTTACTTACAGTACAAACACTTTCAGATTATATAATGACTGTAATAAAATTTGTGAACATTCAAACGCAAGATTTTTACCACCTGAGAGTGAGAATGAAAAAAACTTGATTTTATCAATGATCACTATCATTTACTCCAAGATTTTGCAATTTTGAAAATCCAAGTTTTTAGTACTGGATGCACCATGAAACTCTTGGATTAAATCAATTGAAAATCCCCAAACTTCGACACCCAATGTCCAATAATTAGAACAACTTGGATTTTCACTTTGATATCCAAGTTTTTAGAATTGAGCTTCGAAAAACTTTGATTATCAATTTAAAATCACAAGATTTTTTTATTTTAAAGGTGCAATAGAGATTTGGAGGCACCCCAATATTGTGTCTAATGTAATTTCATATAGATTAGACAACTCAATGAGTTTCTTACCTTGTATTTGCTTATATATAAAACAGAGGCCTGAATTTCGTTTGCTCTAAATTAGACGCTCCTAGATTCACATCCCTTATTTGGTTACAGAAAAAAAAAGGTAATTTGTATATTTCCATAGAAAACATCAAGCCCTAACCCTCCTTAAGCGTCAAAAAGCACACCCCTTCAAACTTGTAGGCTTTTTTTTACCACAGTAAGTTGTATCATAAAAGAATGAGCTATTTTGTGCTACATTAAATTAGTCTATAAAGTACCCCCTGTGGCTTTTTGTAAGCCCTTGTGGCATATCAAATCTTATATACATGTAATATAGATATAGGTCCATTGCCGACTTTTTTTTGCTGTAGCCTTTTGTAGCTTACAGTACATTCAGTCTTCTAGCTACTACCTTTAAATCTTCTTTACTGCCAGCTACAAAAAAACATGTGGGCATTTTGTTGGCTACATTACATTGACAAACATGAAATGGCTATATTTTGTTGCTTTAATGGCCGCAGTAACCCTATATAAAAACCGAAATAGGTGGTTAGGGTTAGCTGAATTTCGTATTTGCTCCATACGAAAGAGAAATTTCCACAATTTTTTGTACCAAAGAAACGTTCTCAGCTTAATCCCTTTCAATGTGGGATATTTTTGATGGCAAGCTTTACATCAGGGCAAAAATCATTACTTTCTATTTTTTAGGGGCCCTGATATGTGAAATATCTCTTGTTGTCACGCTTTTAATATTTAAATCTTGGACTAGTGAAATGAAACTCTTGGATTATCGACCGACAAACCTGCTTTTTCAAAAATGCCAGGATATGGAATATTAGGACATTGATCATTCCAAGTAAAATAAGTAAACGAGTTCTACGTCAAGGTTTTTTTTTCAAAAAAGGAGGCGGCAGGGCTTTACTTTTTACTATTTTTTTCATTTTTTTGCTATTTTTTTCCAGATTAGCCGCAAGCTAAATATGGCTTGCTCAAGGTATAAAATTAAAAATCACAAATATTGTGCAATTTGAGTATCTGAATGCATGTATGACAATATGATGCTTTTGCCCACTTGTTTTGCAAGTATCAAAATTCAGACTTATTCGGAATTCGGAGATGGGACTGATCTTCGGACGACTAACGGTACAACAGCTCACATTGTCTCACTATTACGAATAGTCGCTGAGATAACCAGTGTATCCGTTTTTTATTTTTAATTCATTGCGTATAACCGATCGCTATAACTTACCATGTATTGTATTGCGACTTGACCACAAGACCGCTGTTCACACAGGCAAAACTCAATTACGCAGTTGACTGATTTTAAGGAGAGTTAGAGCATAATACGGTATTACAGGGACTGGCTTTTAAGGAGAGTGAGAGCATTAACTCCCCTACAGCTCTCCTAAAGCACTTTGTAGAGAGCGCTTTAAAGCTCCCTTGGAATTGCTCTATCCATATTTAGCACTGTATGCATGAAAAGTTCCCCTTAAAGCTCCCCCTGATATGTCCAGGGGAGCTTTTTAACCGAGCAACCACCTATTTTAAAGTCAGTCCCTGTAATACGGTAGTCATTTATGCACCCCGTCCGCATACGTATAAAGACCCCCCCCCCCCCCCCTAAACACCGTACTAGTACACGGTGGCGATAATCTATATATAGTAAGGTACGATCTTGGTCAAATCAATTTTCTCCGAAAAAATTGCTATTTTTTGTGGGGTTTTTTCTGGATTTTTTAAATTCAAACAGGATGAGCAACTTGTTTCTTTTTACTTGGCCTAGCTTTAAAAACGTGGATTATCAAGGAAAATCAAAGTTTACTTTGATCATCAAGATTTTCGAATTGTTGCCATCACAGTTGGGCTTGATCGATAAACTATCCGTCACCTGCGCCAATTGAACGGATAGAGACCGACCCTATTGTAATTTTTGACGGGCCTGCTTTGCAGAAAAGTTCAACGATGGACTTTGAAATGTGAAATTAGTTTCTCGCCCGTCTTAAATCTTTTCAACTGATGCTTAAGCAAGATTAACCGGTCATGTGTTGGTTTAACTTTCCGCCCATTTCTGGTACATAAGTTTATCGTAGATTATCAAAATATCAACAGAGGCGCTCTACCAAGCATGATTGGGAGTCGAACACGGTGCAAACAAAGCCTTGATCCCGATGTAACTGTAAACAATGTGTAATTTCCTATTGGCGATGGAACTCAAAAAAACTTTCAATTTGGAGTCTGGTATTAAACAAAAATCAGCAACAAGAATCTAAACTCTGTATAAGAGTTATATGTATTACACCTTTATACTGTAAAGTACCAGTTACAAATACATGGCGACTGTTTTGTGGGCATAAGAGGACATTTATTTTGAGTTGACATATAGCGTCATCTGCCCTGCTGGCTAGCAGCTACAGCCCCTTGGTCCGTCTTGTCGTTGGTAATCGACACATTTTATTTTAATATTTCAGCAAATCTGACCTTTTGTAAATTGTAAACCGAGTTTAATATTTTTCCTACATAGATTTATTTGTAATGATCGTAGTTTGTCGAAATAAGCTTTTCAACAATGATCATCCACCGCACGCAAATATTTATTTGCGGGCGGCGAATCGTCAGCCTACCACTGGCACTGCACTGTTATTACATTGTAAAAAAATGGTACATGCCAGTTGTCAATGTAACTATTTGAAACTTGGCAAGAGCAAACTTTAAAGAATTGTCTAAACTTTGATGTACGGTAGGCCTAAACTAAAAAATAGTATTATGGTGGAATTACTCAACATTACAGTTATTGATAGAAGTCTAGAAGTTTTCCGTGTGCGATACGTGATGTGTGGGCCGTGCCGTGATTCAAGCGGCAATCGATGGCCAAGTTTGCCGGGGCGATCCAGGATTTGAAAACGTCAAAATTTCCGGGGGGCTGCTGAATGGCTTTAAACTTATCCCAAAGGGCTGCATTTTGCAAGATTTTGCAGAATTACCGGAGGCGCGCGCCCCCTCCGCCCCCTCCCTAGATCCGCGCCTGGTTGACTCCATGTCGGGTGTATCTCAGGTGACGTCCTCCACAAAAAGGTCTCTTTTAACAATATTTAATAATGAACTCAAATTTCAAATGTGAATTGATAATATACTGGGGATTAAGGCTGTGATTTACGTTTAATTGTTCTAAAAGTTAAACGGAAAATTTTCGAGCGTTTAAACGGACGCCTAGTAAGATATTTACCTCACTGCCAGCTGGCATCCAAAGACAGGCTTATACCCATCGGAATAGCCCGGCGGTTAGGGGGATGGTAGCATTGCTTTATATGCAGACATACTTCACCTATTAAGTTGCCGAACTTAATTAGGTGGCAGTTTATTTATTACAATAAATGATCAACATATTTTCGTAAAAAATTTATTGTTAAAAAGTGACGTTCATGGTAAAAGTTTCACCACATCGGCAATCGTTGTGCAGGCATTGTTGATGTCGGCATCTTGATTTTTGGCAACCAAAGCGTGATAGTTCAGGGTGCGTGACTGGTACTTCGTCAAGCCCTTCTTCGGCAAGCCCGTCACCCGGAAGTGGCCGTTGCATTGCGGACTCATGCGTGATTTTTGGTAACTCAGTAAGTTCCGACTACCGCGGCGAATACTCCAAAAAATTGGACTGATGCGGCTTTCTATTATTTTAGACGTTTTTAACTTATTGCATAAAAATTGTGACAGATGGTACTTTATAAAGAATATTTTTGACTCATTTTGCGATTTAGTGATGGAAAATGTGGCTTTCGTTATGAAATTTTTGCAATTTTGGTATGAATGTAAGCTTCACGTTTAAACCGTGTTGCTATTACTCGACAGCCTTACTGGGATAATAGTTGGCTAATTAATCATGGTAATGAATTAAATTTGTGAATGTTTTATAAATGCATACAAAGTGTGGGAATTGGGGGGGTTCAAGGTAGTCCAACTCCATGGCGGCGGCGGAGATCTTTAGATAGCAGGCTGACGACAAGGGTGAATTTTTTTTTTTTTTTTTTTTTTTTTTTTTTTTTAAATTGTTAATATAAACAAAGATTACTTGTAATATATCATGGACACAAATCCTAGTAGTACATTTATAATCATTAAACTTAAACATAAATGAAAACTCCTCAATAAGTTATTGCTTATGCTCGTTTGCCGTGATGACTTAGGGGACAGTGCACGGAGGAAACAAAGATGATAATCAACGTACGTTGTGGGTGCTTGCCCTTTTTCGGCCCATGATCCTTTGCGGTTTCTATCTACGATTAAACCTATGATTTAGACTTCCAACCGTAATTGGCGGAAATGCAGTGGCATTTACGGTTAAAATATTTCTAGTACAGGGAACCTTTACGTCGTTTTTTTGACATTGGTAGGAACAACCAGACACCTTGCCGTTGGTGGCGACATTTCAGCTCTATTTCACCTTGAGTAGTTTTTTGTGGTGTTGTTAGGTTCAATAAATCTATAAAATTCCCATTAACACCATATTGGGTGCAATCCGGGACTCTATGTGGAGGTTAGTTATTGTGCTCTGTTCACTGATCATGCCACCTTGTGTTGACAAATCCTTGTCTGGTATTCCCTTGTTCATAATCCACGCAAAAACACACAGCCCTTTCGTGAGCCCCAAAATAGTTCCAGTGCAGTTGCCAGCGGGTGGTCACAAGGGGTGGAGCTCATCCTGGGCGTGAAAAGAAGGCAGGGTGAAGGCCACAGGGGGGGACTGAGAACTGTATGGGTATTTCTAGTCCTAGTGAAGTAAAGTAAACACCCTCGACTATACTGACTAAAGTATATATGCTTTAATACAAACCTCATTTTGAATTTTGTTGATAATTTTATATTTTTTTTCTGATAGTTCCAACATTGGTCATCGGAACGACTTAAAGGGCCAATAATGCATTGAAAAGCCGTATCAATCAAGCACTGTATAAGTAGAGACTTGTCGACGCAGTGCTGCGTCGGAAGTCAATTCCACTAAGAAAAATAACCGTAATGGCCGCAGTATTTATCATTAGTCCAACGGAGTCATCTGATTTCGAGCATGTTCAAACGAGTCATTATCAATCTTTTGCATTTCCACAGGTACGAAGTCAATCCTCATTTCTAGTATGACGACAGTACATAAGTCAAATCGTGTAGCACCAATCCCGACAAGATCAATTGAAATACAGACTTAGATCATTTTCAATCAAGAAACAGAATTGCAGGAGATAAATAACAAGTAAAGTAGGTGCATGAATAATACTGCGGCATTAGGGTTATTTTCTTAGTGTAATTGACTTCCGATGCAGCACTGCGTCGACAAGGCACGAGTCTATACCATGCTTGATTGCTGACGGCTTTTTCAATGCATTATTGATTGGCTTTACGGCGTGCCGACGACCAGATGTCAAAACGACGTAAAGGTTCCCTGTACTAATTTATCCGGCACCTACTTGTAAGTTTTTATTTATCTCCTGCAATTCTGTTTCTTTCTTCTTCGATAATAAATATTAGTCTGTATTTTGGAGATATTCTTGTTGAGATTCGTGCTACACATTGACTTTTGTAATGTCGTCATACTAGAAATGAGGGTGATTCGTAAATGTGAAATGCAAAATCATTGCTATTACTCCCGTCTGACACTGCCCGAATTTCAGTATTACTCCGTTTACTAGAATATTTCGAACAGGGCAAACAATCGAAAATCTTTGATTTACATTTCAATTAATTTTATAATCCCAAGTATTTCAGCTCATTTTAAACCTTGGATTTTCAATTACAAAAACCTGGATTTTCACTTTAAATCCAAGATTTTCCAATTCATTAATGTGAAGTTAGTTTGAGCACTCCATCATGCCATGGTCTGCTTGCAGATACCTGCACGGGAGCCGGTACCACTCATGCCGGGTTCCAGTGCCCATGTACCTACATTCCATCTAATTTTTGCTCTTCTCTTGTTTTCACCCCCCCAAAAACATAGTCACCTTAATTTTTTGGAATCATATAGTAAGCTCTCGTTCGCATCCTGGGAGTTCGGAAGCCTGCTTTTTCCACCCTGGGTTTCAGCATCCCCTCAAAAATGTTATTGTTTACCTCGTGCTATCTTTTTTCTTGTCGTCTGTCAACCAAAGTGACAGTGAATTTGTATTCTTTTGGTACATTGCTTGTATAGATCGCATCATTCCCTCCACAAAACGTACGTAAATGATTACCATAGGCAATAACTGCGTAAAAAGAAGTACAAGGTAAAGGTTATTTTGGGTAACATTTTTGGTGGGGGGTGGGTGGGGGGGGGGGGGGGTTGCCTGCCGCTTGGAAAGCCCTGAAATGATTGATTTACCCTTCCGTGTAATTTTTTATTGTAATAAATTGTTTCGGAAAGTGCTGATATACCAATAAAATCTGAAGATCTGCATCACTATTCTATCCTAGCAAAGAATGTTTCAGTGTATAAACTTCATTTCTTGAAAGAAAACAAAAGAAAGAAAGAAAAAGATCCATGTGAAATGACAAGAAGTTTAAAGAACAAACAAAGCAACCAATATTAAAAAACAAAAAGACCAAACAATAGCAAAGCAAACACAACACAAAAACAACAACCACAGGTCACGGCGTCTGTTTCTAAAACTGCATCTACAGTTAGGCAAACTTTACAATTCCAATCAGTGGTGTAACAGATAGGTTGCTTGGTCCAACATAGGCCTACAGAAGCTTCCAATTTTTAAACATTAGCTAACATTTGTACAGCTGCTAGCTATCTCAGAGATGCAAAGAAGAAGGCAATTTTTTTTCAATGAAATTCTTTTGAAGATTGTAAACCAAACTTTCAATCAACTTTTTTTCAAAATGCAAGTTCCGCATAGATACCACACCAGTAATAGACTGATGTCGCAGATGGGAGAAAACAAACAACAAACAAATAAGTACATTTCCCGAAAAATTCAAATTTTTGAAATTTTAATAATTTCTTACAGAAAAATGCAAAAATATCCAACTTGTTTTACATCTTAGTAAACATTTAATCACCAAAGTGGAAACTTTGAGAGCTATATCGTGGTGGGAATACTTCAAACAATAAATGAGTGGTTGTGCTAAAAATACTCAAAACTTGCAGTCACTTGGAAAATCAACCAAGTGCCATGGCATAACTTGAAGACTTTCGAACGCTGTTTTCCGATTCTCTCTGCCTGAGATTTCCTTTTACACTCTTGTTTAAAAATCTTGTTTTCGAGTAAAGTGGATTGGCCAAAGTTGGTCTGCAAATAATGTTTCCAAAAGGGCCTAACTAAAATTCACTTCACACAGAAAATAAAGAGCGCATATACACTGTAAAAAAATTACAGTGCAATTTACAGGAAAAGACTGGTAAATACTGTAAAAACTTACAGTATTGGCTGTTAATTTGGCACTACAGAAAATACTGTAATTTGATGTCCAATTTTCCAGGCCTATAAAATGATAATATGAAAGTGAGAAGACTTTATTCGAATTTCAATTATGAGTCACAACATCATTATACACTACTATGATTTTTCAATTATACTTAATTCAAACATGTACCTGGGGAAAATACTGTAAATTTTACAAGGAAATCGGTCATCAATTCTGCAAACAAAACCCCGTAAAAATACGCTTTTAACGGTTTTATCATATTTATGTATAATTTTACAGTTTGAATGTAATCATTTTACAACAACTGTAACTTTTACAGTAGATGCACTGTAAAAAATGTGGATAGGCCTACTAAGTGGGTTGTTCGTCATGCTTTTTTATTCTCCACACTCACAACTCTGTAATAACTCACCAAATATATATATGTTTTTTAAGCTTTTTGATTAAATTAATTTTTACAGGTATACTGTTAATTTACGGTAATTTGTTGGCATAATTGCTGCCAGGATTTTACTGTAAAATTTACAGTATTTTTTTAACACAGTGTAGGAACCTGTAAAATCAATTGTGGTTTTTGGGTATACAGTTATGGGATCCGTCTCTCTGACAATACACTTATATGAATTGATAAATAGCAATGTATTATATGTAAAAAGGCCGTTTCTCCAATATGACAAGTGAATTTAGGCCCTCTGCAATCACTATGGGTACCCATTCAAACAACATTTTTTTTGGTATCTTGGGGTGACAATGGATTTGGAAGCTGAAATTTTGCCAGGACTACAATGAGAAAAATACGGCCCTTTATTTATATAGGGATAGGGGGGCCTCTTTGTTACCATATGGTGAGTAACACCCGTTAACACCCTAGATGCTAATTGTTGCGATGCCCGACTCATAGAGTCCATTTCACATTCTAGGATTACAATGTAACAACTTATTCCTGGCAAAATATGGATTGCTCTGGTAAATGTCAATTTGA
>JAMKCH010040754.1:0-13050 GCA_023653785.1 Ophioderma brevispina | reverse complement strand
TGCCATGAGTGAGGGTCCATGGAGGATTGGGTAGTACTCCTTTAGTTTCAGTTGTTTGAGTGATTGTGTAAATAGCAATTGGGCCCTGTAGGTAAATACACTGGAAGCATTAATTGTATTTGAAACGTGTTTTGGAATATGGTCTTTCAAATTTTTGAAAAAGCATTAAATGAGGATGCCCGTTTTAAAAAGGATATAAAGCTTTCATCATCTTTATCAATTGCATTCACTCCAAACCACATCTATAAAGTTTCACTCTGATATTTCAATCATCGTTTTGGATGCAGAGCTAAAAACGTGATTTTGTTAAACCCGCATAGACTACTGTGTAAAATTAATATTGGTCGAACCAAAATGGGCACATTTTTTTCGCCTCATGCACTTCCAAAACCAAACATCCTTTGGCTCCTAAATTTCATCAGGGTAAATGAGAAAAATAGGAGCTTTCTTTCTTCTGATACCAAAATGTTGAACCACTTCCCAGTAAATCTGGGGGCTTCTGGAACGAGGCTATTAGCGAATCGCGCATGGACCTTTACACTTAAATTGATTTAGGGATGTGATTTACCTCCTACATTTTCTGGTTTAAATCTGCAATCTTAGTTGAAAGGGATAGCAGACCAATTGTCGGTTGGAGCGCAAGAAGCTAGGCAATAACTTGTCATGTGCTACTTATGTGTACTGCCATGTTTTTATGATAACTCAAATTAATTTTTTTTTTTTCCGGAGTCCAGTGGCTCTTGAAAGGGTTTTCAGGTGACTATGTTTGCGTGAAAAACCTTTTCAAGAGACACTGACCAAGAACTTGGCATAAGGCGCATGGAAGTCGATTCTGAGTTTTATCGTTACCTACCCACCCGCAGTGCTTTTTTTAGACTAAGAAATACCACCCGCGTCAAATTTCCAGATGCCAAATAATTAATCATTTTCAAATATCGTCGTTTTCCATTCACCAGGTTTTAGCAATTTGAAAAACCTATATTTTTTGTTCGTAAAAACAGAAGCTTTTTTTCTGTGGCCCTACCTTTCGTTAAATTTCCTTTGTGCTTTATTTCCATTTTGCAAAAATGAAAAATGAAAAAGTCGTCTCAATCACCAGGGAAAAAAAAGTACGATAATTGGAATTGACTTTCATGTGCCTTATTCCTTTCTGCAACTGTGAATTGTTTAAACAAATGGCAGCTATTTTGCACTAAATTTGTTGGCACTGACCATGAAGATAGGTCTCTGAGAACAAAGAGTCAGAGAAAAAAATACTAATAAATTTGAACGGTTCCTTCAGATCAGTGGACAAAATGGCTAACAACATAAATTGGATTGTGCATTCTAGCCACTCCATTCCTTCCATCTCAGACCTTGGATCGTTTCTTTTGCCCCTCACAGCATGAGTGGTGCAGAGGCAACTTCAACACGATTTTGATAGAAAGGGATTAAATTATAGCACTGGGGGTGTCAGGTTATTGCAGTGAGAGGATGTTGTCAGGATTTTTGGGGGTGGTCGGGAGTAGGACATAGCTGGGCATACAAGTAGCCTCATGTAGGGATTTAAGCTAATGAAACAGCTAGTGTTTTAGTAAGCTGATGAATGTGAACCGAATTTGGAACAACATCACCAGATATTGTGCCTTTGTTGTACGTTTCACAAACTGCACGTGCATAGATGTTTATTGAAGGGTTTACCACTATGTCCTCTGCTCCTAAAACAAAATGACTGGGATTATCTCCAAAGAAAAAATTAAAGAGACACTGGCACATTGAAAAATAGTACGCCCTCAAGATTGTTTAAAAAATTGATATTTTGGCATGGTTGTAAGGCTTATCTACAAAAAGCCCTCACACGAAATGATTAAGACCAAATTCAGCTTTCAGTATGGGTAAACAGAACGTTTATAATTACGTCGCCGGAGTCGTTAAATCAGCAGACGACAAAAAGGAAAACATGCACAACGTATGCATGTTTCACACGCTAGGCACACTGTTTGATTAGCTTTAAACTTTGTGGTTTTAATTATCAGGATGTACACATTTGTTGATAAAGTTATGGAAAACTTAAAAGTTGGCCTACAAATTACCTGGTGTCTGTATCCTCATACCAATGTCCCTATCTGCTTTTGGGGTATGTTATTTTATGTGTAAATAATTATCAAATCTCGTTCTTCCAATGGCCTAGACTATCATTGAGAGCAAATTGAAGAAATTTCACATTGTGAAAATGTGCCAGTGCCGCTTTAAATACACCATCGCCTTGGGAGCAGTCAGTGGTGAATAAATCTGCATTGCATCATCAATCAAATTTTAGAGATACTCAGTTGCTGGGCCATGCATACAAGGCTGGAAAATAAAGATGGATTCTTGACTGTCTGTTCAAAAACACTTCATCTCTGTAAGCACACAGGCTGGCAACCATAATGGTTGAGTCATGACACCAGGTAAATTTCTATTAAGGTGGTATTCTCATGGGAGGTTTAACTTTAGGGCATGGGTTTAAACCATGCTTAGTCCGGTCAGGATGAAACTTTTTTCAACAACTCACCTTATCCCTTATACAGGAGCGTATCGTTGTTGATTCCTTATCAACCCCAAAGTGATATGCAAATTACGCGTTACACCTGGCGCAGTGTTCACGGAAGTGAGTTTACGCGGTACGCTTAAATCGACTCGCTGTTCGTCACGTTTAGAATTTGAGTACGCGATTAGTAAGCGGCTAGGACACACGTGCAAAATGCAAAGCAACAAACTGCCAAAACTATCGTTTTGCTTTAGATTGCTAAAAATGTTAACGAAGGAAAGATTTCCGTGAACTGGAAACATTTAATATTATAGTGAGAATATTTGTGTGCCTCTATACACGATATTAATAAGTTCTTCCAGAAACTTTCCTTGTTGCAAAGGATTAAACATGTTACACGAGTGGTTCATAACAAACTCTGGCATCCGATGCGTCCGCATTTTTTTATTCCCGCTCGTGCGCTAAAGCCGCCCGGGCAGGATAAAAATACGCGGGACGCATGGATGCATCGTTGTTAATTTGGGATGAACCACTCTGTAACATGTTTGAATACCTAATCTTTCCAACATACATTCGCCATAATAAGTGCTTAATGTAATAGGGGGGGGGGATGACAACATTTCGTGGAGGGGTCATTCCACCCTATCCATGAGAAATTTCCACACCTTCAGAGTACCTTGAAAGAAAATAAGGTCCATTCAGGTAGCGGACTAACCAATGGTCTTAAAACCCCAGGGTGTCTAAAGTTAAAACTCACGTTCAGATACAAGCCTTAATATATATTAAAAACCCCTATTGCAACAAAACAGATGATTGGTTATTTGTAGAATTATATGATGCAAATTAGCCAATCAAAGACGTGCTTTGAGTTTAAAGGTGAGCACATGTATAAGAAGGTCTATTTTGATTTGTTACTCAATGATCATGTTCTATAAGGTAAATCTTTGTATAAGCCAATCAAGGTACTGTAAGAAAAGTGTAGTCTTAACAGGGCCAAGCTCTTTCAAATGGAAAGTACTTTGTACATCAAGAAGGTCAGTCTAGGAGTGAAATAGATTGCAGGGGGGGTAGGTCATGCCTACCTACAGCAACAGACAAATTCAAAACAGCATCAACTCCAGGTGCTAGTCTGTTTCAAAGAACTAACGGTAGGAGGGCGCTCTTACCGATATCGAACGGTTACACACAGAATTGCACCTAAAGACTAGGATTGGTCACCAAAATTTAAATCTAAATGACCGTTATTGGAAATTACACATTTGCAGCGGGTTAACACTAACCCCGACGGGATTTTGAAGTCAATTATTTTTTTCTTTAATTTCTCATGAATTCACTAGATCTTTTGAACAAAGGTTTAAGACGATGATTTTTTAATGTCACTGGGACCGAGACTGCAATAGTAAATGCACGTAGAGTTCCCAATTATCGTTCGGAAATCCCCAATGCCCAAATCAAGTAGATCGTGTCATACACCCCCTGGAGAATTGTGAAAGAGTATAATTTTCTGGCCTAATGACATTACACCCTTGCACCTACTCGTATCATGTGATTTATTCTGTTTACAACAATAAGCATGTGATACAGAACAGTTGCAAAGGTATAAGTAATTACTTTCCTTTTCCATACTCAATATTCTGTCTTTACCAACAACAGGCCAAACAATAGAAAGGTGTAGAAGCGGGTAAATTTTATAACATACCCAAAAACTAGAGTATTATGCAGCCTGGCTCTCATTCAGACAAAAATGTACATTGGCCAGCAGCTGCTGCAAGCCAGTGACCAGCGGGCAAGCCTTGACTCAAGGCATAACCTTTCCACCTTGCGGGTAGCAAAATGCTTGGTATTTTGAATGGCTGACTTAAAATAGAAAATTGGAATCTAAGCAAGGTTCTATGATTATGCCACGATGCTTTAAAATGCTACCAATTTCACATTAAGAGACAAGAGGGACATTCCAAGAAGAAGTGCCCCCAATTTTTTTCAAACCCCCCAAATTTTTTTTTGCATATTTGGAAATTCTTACCAGTGTATTAGATCACAATTGAAGTGAGTAATACGCGTCTGTATGTAATAAAATGATGATTTAGGATTTTTTATTCACGCAGGACAGAAAATCAGGCAAGCTCAAAACAAAGTTTGAAGTTTTCTGTTGTACTTGTTTGTCCAATAAACGTCGCAATGTTTCGGTAGGTGGTTTTCAACCGATCCGGTACAATTTGAGTGAAATTGATCCCAACAAACAAAAAATCTCCTTATGTCACTTAAACTACAAAAAAGGCAAGAAAATTCACAAAAAGACCGTGTTTTTTCTGAAAATTTCGTTGTTAGTCTTTCTATGGAGATTGGGCTTATAGAGGGTGCTATAACATACAATCATGACGTTCGTAAACCTAATGACAAGATTCCCAACAACTAGATTTGCTAAGTTTTACAGAGATGTTATACATGCGCTACTTTAGCTTTCAAAATTGTGTCGTATGATTAAATGTTTAAAAGAAAAACAGCACAAATTTGGCAGGGGTCAAGCAGCGTGGGACAGTCGTATTCAACTATGATCAGCATGCAACCAGAAGTTTTAATGTGTTATGTTTTTTTTTACTTTAACTAGTCATCAGTCTCTCAAATATTTATATCACATTTAGCCAGATAGTATGAATTTGAATGTCTCATGAGAATCGATGGGGAAAAAATCATTAAGCCAAGACATCTGATGAGGACTTAGCTAATTACTCCCGATGACCTCACCACACAGACGGTAGACCTTGTCGCTTAGGATATGACTAACCATTATTATGATGAGATGCTACCTATACCACTACCAGCGCGTGGGTGCACCGGGTTACGAGAACAATTTATGATTTAATCATCTAGCACTTAATCATGAGTCAAGGGATGCTTTTTTTGTTCTAATAGCCAAATTAAGATTAAATGGTTCAAAATTGCCTGGTGCTTGGATTGAAAATATTAACTGGAGAAATCTATTTTGAGTGTGTAAATTCGTCTTTACAACTTG
This sequence comes from Ophioderma brevispina, assembly GCA_023653785.1. Classification (NCBI taxonomy): domain Eukaryota; kingdom Metazoa; phylum Echinodermata; class Ophiuroidea; order Amphilepidida; family Ophiodermatidae; genus Ophioderma; species Ophioderma brevispina. The sequence goes on along the minus strand of JAMKCH010040754.1, from coordinate 7,528 downwards.
CTGGTATAGAAACCAGCGTGACCACCAATTTTTTTTTTAGGAGGGCCAAATTTTTCAAAAGGGGGATTTTCTCCCAAATTAACCCATCCAAAAATATTTGGCAAAAATGGATCTTTTTACCGAAAATTTGAACCTTTTTCAACAACACGGCGTAATAATGGTCGCTGCAATTTGCAACATCAATTTTCTAGCCTTTTTAGCCCTTCTTAGGGAATTTTTTTTTGGGGGGGGGAATACACTCCCATTGCCCCCCCCCCCAATGGTGTAGGGCATGGTAGAAACTTTGCATATTATGCAAGTGGTAAAAAAAAAAAAAAAAAAAAAAAACCAATCTAGATAGTAGGGGGCACAGAGGCCCCCTTCATATCCAATCAATTTTCTTGAACTCGTCTTAAATGTGCCACTTGTCAAAATAATAACCTCCACCAATTAAATTCATTCGGATGTAGGTCAAGTGGGGCCACCGTGAGCTTAACACCTCTAATGCACAAAAAGTCCAAAAAGATAAAAAATTAAAAATTTTTGACAAAACACAAAAACCTGATGACCGATTATCGGTGATGGTCCAGACAGAAATCTCCAAAGTTTATTATGAGGCTAGGTAAACACTTTTCCAACAAATACAAAAAACAAGTCATCCTCAATGCCAGAAAAATTACATTTTATTAAATTAATTTCAGTGGAGGCAAGGCAATACACAGAATAAACAACAACATGACCCACCAGATAGCTTGTAGCTATGGTATACTGATGTTCTTTCAGGCCAGTGTATTGTTGTAAGTCAACCTTCATAGCTAGTTACATAATAATACTTCTATTACAACAAAGAGTTAGCTACTATTGAAAAGAAATGCCACCTGCTTTCATATGTTGACATAAATGAGGAAATAGAGTTGCCTGCTATTATTGCCCCAGTACCATTTTACAACTATTGACATATTATGTAACTGGTTATTGTTATATAGGCTTGAACTTAAAACAATGTCTTCAACTACTTAATCAAAGCTCTGTTATCTGGTCATGTTTGGCTATTCAGTGTATTGCCCTGACTCCACTGAAATAAATTTATTAAAACAATATATTTTCTGCCATGAGGAGGAGTTTGATTGGTAGTCTTGGAAAATTGTTTGCCTAACCTTATAAAGTACATCTTGGAGAATTTATGACCAAATCACACATGACGATCACATCTTTTTGGTGTTTTGTCAAAAAAACAACAAACATCCTTTTGACTTGTGTACAAAACTTTAAGCTCGCGGTGGCCCCACTTGCCTACATCCGAATGAATTTTAATTTGGTGTAGTGTTATTATTCTTGACAGTGGCACATTCGACTAGGTTCAGAGAAAATTGATTGAACTGAGGGGCATCTGATGCACCCAATAGATAGTGTATGTAGTATTGTGTAAACTTTCTCAACTCATTTATTTTTTGCAAGAGCTGCTTCAGTCTGAAAATTTTAGAAGTTGCAAAAAAAAGTATTTGTAGAGCTCTTCTTTCTGAAGTGCCGGCTGAATTTATGTTGACAAGTCATGAAAAGGTTTGTCTCCTAAAATGAGCTAAATTGTTTTCTTTTTCTACAATGCATGATATTCCATGTCAAATTCATTACTCATTTTGCTCCCTGAAGAATATTATGTCAACAGCAGTCTTCTGATGAACCATTTTACTAGTAATCTAAATTTCTCTCAAGCAATAATGGCAGAGCATTTATGAAAGTGGGTAGGCACTCAAACTGATAATTTTTCCTCTCTCTCTGCATTTTGCATTTCAGTGAGGTACTTTATATATTTCCTTCAAAAAGTGGGGAGGTAGAATTTGCCCCTGTGCCCTGGTTCCACTTCCCCTGCTTTCAAGCATGGAATTTTGTGGGGCAGGGTCAGACTATACCTACAAGTAAAAAATAAGAAATTCTGTGGTGTAGAGCAATAGTTGGATATAAAAAATGCACATTCTCATTCATTATGTTTTCTAATATTGCGTTGTTTTTTCTAATATATTTGAAGTGAAGTGTTGGTTTTGTTCAATTTCTAGGCAGAAACCAGTGAAAAGTGCTATCGTAAGTTTGAGTATATTTTACTTGGCCGTGGCACACCACACCATGTGTGCTTGTTGCGAACTGGATGAGTTGACATGCAAACCCAGTGCTGTTACCATTTTGGCGGGAGGGCATACTAGTAATTTGGCCAATAAATTATTACTCCAATTATAGTTTAGTATGAGCCATCCTAATCCAATTCTACTGCATTTAAGCCACATGCAAGTTCAAAGGCATTACATTTTGGGGGCAGTGTCTTGTTCAATATCTTTCCAAAAAGGCTAAAGCATGCTGCAAGACCATCACATCAATTGTTTTCAAATATAAAGGAAATATGTCAAGATTTTTTGTCAAGCTCAGTTTGACTTACCATTCCAAAATATATGTTACATACATCACGAATTCCGAAAAAATAATACCAAGTTGATTGTTAAAATTAACAAAAATAGGCATTTTAATTTTGCTTTTTGACATACGAAGAAAACGGGAGGATTTTTCGCCATGTTCATTGATCAAAAGCGCCCCAATCCCAATTTGACTTCCTCGTGACGTCAAAGTGATGACCAAACTTGTGTTGGTACCGAATTGTTAAGCTGGACACTGTATATGTAATATTGATGGATGATGAAAGTTTAATAATAAAAAAATTGGAAAATAATTACAGAATGACATTATTTGTCTTCGTTGTGTTTTAATTATTATGATATAAAAAACACATCGAATCGCGTTCACCAGGGGGGGTAGGGCACGACTTGCTCGATTTGGGCTTGGGGATTTCCCCCAAACGGTAATTTGTGGAACTGTACGTGCATTTACTATGGTAGGCCTGTGTTCAGTTCATTGACAAAATCTCCTCTTAAACCCTATTTCAATACATATTAGTTTCATGATAAATAAAGGATAAATTATTGACTTCAAATCTGTCAGGGTTAGTGGATAACCCCGCTGCAAAATAGTGTAATTTCCAATAAACGGTCATTTTAGATTTAAATATTTTCGTGGACCAGGCCTAGACTTAGGCAAGTCTGAGTGTAAAAGTACGATACGCGTAATAGCGCCCTACTACAGTTGTCTTTGAAAGGACTAGCACTCGAGTTGCGCCGGATGTGATCGATTTGAATTCAGGCTGTTGCTGTTAGGATGGCAGTACTACCCCCTGGCCAGTTCACGCGGAATAGGAAAGTGGCAACACTGCGATATGATGGTCATCCCTTTGACGTACACCATTTGCCTGCGATGTGGATTTGTCGGAATCGGTTTCGAGTAAGCTATTGGGCGGGAAACTAAAAGGGCAAAATACTCAACAAATGTGGACCCAATTTTTCAAACTTATTTGATTATATAATTTTCTTACGTTAATACTTAAGCTTTCCATCCATACCAAAATTTTTCCAAATATTCAAATCATGAATATCTTCCTTTAAAGCATCATGGATGGAGAGATATGAAGTTTGTGTCTAAATATGTTTCATATAACAAATATCTTTAGACCACATCTATAAACAAATACGATAGAATGTTTTAATCGTATAGCAAACCCAAAAAAATCTTGAAAAAATACCCAGGATTTGTTTTAAGAAAGTAAGGTCAGATCAGTCTCAAGAAAAAGTGACAAATTTCCGACAATTTTTGGTTATTTCATTTGTCCCAATTGTCCTTTTCGTATTACGATAGTAGTCCCACTTGAAGCATAGCACAGATATCAGAGACAACCTTACCCTAAATATAAAAAAGGAATCGAAAGAGTGATGAAACTCTGGAATAGAAATGAATCTCTCCAAGCATAGTACACCGCTCAAAATTTGACAACCCTGGCTGAGCTCAAAAGCTGCAGCAAAGGACTTCAGTCCATTCTATATAATCGCCACACGCTCTATTCAATTAATTCCCCTGATTGGCCCATACAATTTTCATGGCAATGCCCTCTAACAATACAGTGCACAGTTGTTCAACATTGCTTTTTGTACCTAACAAAGCCCACTCAGATTTCACTGCCTAAAGGGCCTGAATTACACAGGTCACAACGATCAAATGGTCAAAATCAACCGCCAAAAAAAAACGCCAACCGGGGATCGGCGGAGACTCCATAGCGAGATCATCTTGAATAATTTGATACATGTATCAGTCTTTTTTGAATTTGGTGTGTTTTTATTGGGGGACGAATAATCGATCACGTTGTCAAATTAGTTTCTTGTTTTGTGTAATCGGTGAAATTCTATAAGCCCCGTCTGCTTGTCTTGAAAATGATATTTGTGGTACATGCATTTGCTTCTATTTGCTTGACCTGAATAGTGAGGAAGTAGTATTATCACTCAACATTGCTATATTTAAATATTGAACATATTGGCAGTTTTTATTTTAGGGTGCCAAAGAACGGTAAAAGGGAAGAATTTATAACCATTTACCACATTTCTTTTCTGTCATTTTGTTTTGTGTGTGTGAATAGTTCAAAAGATAGTTTTGATCAGATTTACTGGTGGTGAGATTTTTAAAAAATCAGATTTAGATAAAAATTTTTATAGATGATGTTGGCAGTATACAATGTAGTGTAGAACAACTTTGTTTTTTGAGACAGACCTTTTTTTGGGGGGTCAAAACTGAAAGGGTTTGGTGCAGGTTGTGAATACCTTTTGATAGCCCCCTGAGGTCTACTACTTCTTTTCTTTTCTTACAGTATCTCTGATTGGCTCATATCACATACACATGATATAACCTCTGGTAACCATCAAAATAGACTTCTAATACATCTGTTCAAATTTTAAGCTTTTCTCCATGTCTCCTGATTGGCTAATCATAATAACAAATGTGTAACCAATAAAATTGGTTGGTGGTAGACCTCAGGGGATAAGAAAACTAAAGAGTAGTACCAGGTGTAAAATATTCACGTTCCTTCAATAGGCAAGACTTCAGTGCTCTTTCAATGTAGGCCTATTGAAACCCCTTAAGGTAAGATCATCGGATAAAATGCGTCTTACAGAAAAATGACCATAAAATCAAAACCCCTAAATCAATAGTCCAAACGTGACTATGGTAGGATTGAACTTTCCTCCATATATTTTTGCAGTTTCACGACTGCATGGTTTAAGTGTTTTTATTTATTTTTTAAAAATTCCCTAATTTTTTTTTTACAATTAAATAATTTTTCCCAGCCTAGATGGAAGGTGCTTTTAAGCTGAAACTCCAGGGATGGGTGTATAAACAAAATACCTAATCTCACGTTGGCTTTTGTAAATCAAGTGATTTAATTCTTTAGAAAAGATGCTTTAGGGGAAAATATTTAGGGAAAATTTAAAAACCACCTATTTTTCAAATAGAAAAACACTCAATCTGCAAAATCCAATGTGAGAATTTTCTAATTGATTTTCCTTTTCATATGACACCTTATTTTTCACCAAGGGAGTTGTAGTTTCTTCTAGGACAAAATTCTGAAAGTGGATATTTCAGTATTTCTAGAAAAGTGTTGTGCGACATTGTTCTTGGTTTTTGAGACCACAGAAAAAATAAAAAGTGTATGAATTTTGATTATTTCTTTAACAATTAGAAAACAAACACCAATCTTATAACTCATCAATTACTTGAGAAATAATTGAAATAAAATGTGTAGTTTTCACAAAATTGCCCATTTTGGTCCATTTTATATACTCCAAAATCAGCCCTGTACAAAGTTAGGCGGAAATCTGACACGCAATTAGGTGACATATCTCTAAAACGTCTTTTTGGAAAAAAAAATAAACTTTGGCACACATGTTTCTTTCACCATACCAACATTTTCAAGATAATTTCAACAAGATCTGGGCACGAAGCCATAGCCGATAATCCTACCTTAAACCATACAAATGTTTCATTTTGCACATTCAATAGTCTAGACCACACAAGAGTGAACCTCAATCTGACTGCAATCCATTGAAGAACAGCTTTATGGAAAATGCCCGAGCAGATGTATGCAAGAAATTCTACTCGACGGTCTCCAAGATTCGTCTTAAGTTTTCTCACTTAAATTGTGTAGAGTTCGGAAACCCCCTTCAAATACAAACAGAATGTCCTTCCACGTGGCATCACTTGCCTGGAGGAATTTCAATGTATTGAGTAAGGTCAATGCCAACAGGGCAGTGTACATTTCCTATGAAGGATGCTGGGATAGCTCCCTGATGATTAGGGGAAGCATTCATGAGGGAATGCCAATTTACCCTGTGGACACAACTCAGTTGAAATTGACCACTGCTACCACTACTGCTTGTTGAATATTGGACATAGGATGAAACTCCAATGACTAGAGGGGAAAATGTGCAGACATGTCTTGCTGAGTTTTCTGCTGTATGTACTTGTTTCTCATAGTCATATAGGGTCCAATATTCTTTCAATATATACTTATTGTACTTATTTCTGAGAGGGTCAGATAACCTTTCAAAGTATTTTCCCAATGGAAATAAGGTCAGAGAGCCCTTGGGAATGTGCAGCCCATGCCCAGAAAGGGATATGGGTAGTACAGGGGTGTGATTCTACAGGATTTTTCCTGATTTCAGGATTTTTTTCAACATTATTTAAATTCAGCAGCCCAATTCTAAACATTTTAGGTCAATTTTACACTGATTTTCAGGATTTTTTTACCAAAATCAGGATTTTTCCCACAAAACTCAATCACACCCCTGATAGTAAAATTTGCTGGCAGAAATCATGGGAAAGGCTAACATACAAATCCTACAGAATGCATAGTGAAGCTTAGTGAATCAGAAAACGCCCTAAAAAGTAACCACTTCCCAGTCATACCAATTGTATGGTGACCATTGTTGATTGTTGGTCAAGTATAATTCCTTTGTTGGGATTCATGGTGGTCTAACATTGACGCATAATTACATTTTACCCTTCACACCGACTTTGTATCATGCGCTTTATTCATTTACAGAATAAAGCATACGATACAGAGTAGGTATGCTGATAGCACAAAATTGCACATTTAGAATTTAGAATTCTAGTGAACCATGAACAAAGATACAGGGTGTCTCAGAAAGAATGTTACCCTCCAGAAGCAGCACTTTTTGCTTAGTTAACCAATTCGCATCCTTATTTTAGCTTTATGTTATGAAAATGTTCTTTTTCGGGAGAAAGAAAACAGTACAAAAATAACTAAATAATGACTCTTTCCCTAGCTAAAAATGATGCAAACCTAGTTTGTCCACGACTAGCAATAGCAGAGAATACATGTTTTGGAATTCTTATGGATTTGAGTACACGTAAGTCGTCCGATTTAATCAATTTTCATGGGTTTTGCCTAAAATGCAACTAAAAATGTACTTCATTTGTTCTTCAGCACATTACACAATATCTGTCGTATGATAGGTAACCTGAATCCCTCACCCATCTCCCATAGTAATGCAAGTATGAATTAGGTTAAAATGCACTTTTCAAACAATGGTAATGATGCGTGACTCCTACAATGGCAACTGCTCTTGGTTGAATTGGGTAACATTCTTTCTGAGACCCCTGTATTGTG